>BBPU01000130.1:1800000-2072532 GCA_000950635.1 Mrakia blollopis | reverse complement strand
CCCCCTTCTCTCAACTCCCAACCTTCCTCCTTCAACTCTCCAACTTTCTTCACCCTTTTTCACTTTCTCTTTCTTTCCCACTTCCAAACTACCTTCACTACTACTACAACACACTCCCTTCACTTTCTTTTCACTTTCTTTCTCCACTTCACCTCCACTCTCCTTTTTCTAACCAACTTCCCCCAAAAACTTAACCCTCTCTTTTTCTCATCCAACACACTTTCACCTACTTTTTTCTTTCTCCACCTAACCCTAACACACTTTTACTACTACTACACACTTTCCTTACTCTCACCCACCTTTCCTACTACTTCTCTACCTCCCAACCCACTTCAACTCACGTTCTTCACTTTTTCACAACCTTTTCACTTTTTTTCCACTTCCCTTCCCATTCACCACTTTCTCTTACTTTCCAAACACTACTACAAACCGTTCACTTCACTTTCCTTTCTTTTTCACTTTCTCTACACTCCCCCTTCTCTCAATCACCTACCAATCCCAACCTTCCTCCTTCAACTCCCCGCTTTCTTCACCCTTTTTCACTTTCTTTTCTTTCCCACTTCCAAACTACCTTCACTACTACTACAACACACTCCCTTCACTTTCTTTTCACTTTCTCTTCTCTACTTCACCTACACTTACCTTTTTCTAACCAACTTCCTCTCAACCCTAACCCTCTCTTTTTCTCAACCAACACACTTTCACCTACTTTTTTCTTCTCCACCTAACCCAAACACACTTTTACTACTACTACACACTTTCCTTCCTCTCACCCACCATTCCTACTACTTCTCTACCTCCTAACCCACTTCAACTCACGTTCTTCACTTTTTCACAACCTTTTCACTTTTTTTCCACTTCCCTTCCTCTCATCACTTTCTTACTTTACAAACACTACTACAACCTTTCACTTCACTTTCCTTTCTTTTTCACTTTCTCTACACTCCCTCCCTTCTCTCAACCACCTACCAACTCCCAACCTTCCTCCTTCAACTATCCAACTTTCTTCACCCTTTTTCACTTTCTCTTTCTTTACCACTTCCAAACTACCTTCACTACTACTACAACACACTCCCTTCACTTTCTTTTCACTTTCTCTTCTCTACTTCACCTACACTTACCTTTTTCTAACCAACTTCCTCTCAACCCTAACCCTCTCTTTTTCTCAACCAACACACTTTCACCTACTTTTTTCTTTCTCCACCTAACCCAAACACACTTTTACTACTCCTACACACTTTCCTTACTCTCACCCACCTTTCCTACTACTTCTCTACCTAACCCACTTCAACTCACGTTCTTCACTTTTTCACAATTTCACTTTTTTTCCACTTCCCTTCCCATTCACCACTTTCTCTTACTTTCCAAACACTACTACAAACCGTTCACTTCACTTTCCTTTCTTTTTCACTTTCTCTACACTCCCTCCCTTCTCTCAATCACCTACCAACTCCCAACCTTCCTCCTTCAACTCCCCGCTTTCTTCACCCTTTTTCACTTTCTCTTTCTTTCCCACTTCCAAACTACCTTCACTACCACTATAACACACTCCCTTCACTTTCTTTTCACTTTCTCTTCTCTACTTCACATACATTCATGTCTTGCTCCTCAGGTTGAGAGGTGTTCACAAGGAATTAGAGATCAGTCTTCTTTTGCTGCTACGAGTAACTTGTTTGGATATATATTCTGAACTGGTCTTTGATTCCAAATTGATCACATATGTCCGTGAGCACAGAGATGGTCAGTTTGAGCATGAGAGGGCACTCACATGATTTCGCATTGACACGCAAGTCCTTTCAACTTCTCACCCTAGGTAGCAGAAGTGCCACCGAACATATTGAGATAACTGTCAAGACTATATGAGAGATGATCTTCAGTGGTTGTAGCAAGCTCACAGCAAGTTTGAGGAAGTCAGAGTTCGAGATGATGGTCCAGGACGTGACTTGGAGGGAAGTCAGGAATCAATCTCCCTCTTCTGATATAGATCGCCTCGAATCATACATAGTCCGAAAGAGATTTCAATTACCTTTCTATCGCATATCTACTCGAGTCTATAGGTGGCTTGGTTCGTGATCTGATACCTGTCGAGTGGCGTGTCCATCTTCTCACATCAAGTCGTGAGCACTCTCATCTTCTTCATCTTTTGGTAGAAAACAGCCACAGTGACACCGAACAGACTGAGAGAACTCTTAAAACCATACCACTTCAATAATGTTGGTCACAGAAGCTTCGAGGAAGATTTGAGCAAGTCGAACTTGGGGAGGAAGGTCAAGGACGCGACTTGGAGATGAAGTTCAAGATCGATCTCCCTCGTCTGATATAGATCCCTCGAATCATACATAGTCCGAAAGAGATTTCAATTACCTTTCTATCGCATATCTACACGAGTGTATAGGTGGCTTGGTTCATGTTCTAGTACCTGTCGAGTGGCGCGTCCATGTTCTCGCATCAAGTCGCGAGCATTCTCAACTCCTCACCCGATGCAGCCACAGCGCCATCCAAGGTATCCAGAGCATCGTCTCATTCATACCAAAACAGTAGTAGCAGAAAAAATGTTGCCAGTGGAGAAATAGGAGCGTGGAAGGGAGCGAGGGGGTGAGATGGGGAGGAGGAGCTGCCAGCGCATGGAAGGGTGAGGTCGAGGGAGGGAGAGGAGGAGTGGGTGGGGTGGTGAAAGTGGTATGGGATCGAAGAGGAGGTTTCCTGGAGTGGTAGGAAAGAAAAAAACAAGAGAATGAGAGTCAGTATGAGAGTCTCGACAGCATGCAAGGCTTGGGAGGAAGGAGTGTTGAGCTCAACAAAACCCAAGCTCGCCTCCCAAAGCCACAGCAGTACCACAGAGCCATCCTCCCACCTTCTCCCTACTATCTATCCAGTCCATATACATCCTCCTCCAAGACTCCAACAGCGAAAAAGGAGCGAGAACTCACCTCAGGGACCTCAAAAGGGAAGGGAAGGAGAAGCGTCGAGCTGCCAGCTCATCGAATGACGACGTGGAGGGAGGATGAAGCAAAGCCATTGCGGTGGTGGAAGGGGTTTAGGATGGAAGAGGAAGATCACTGGAGTGGTAGGAAAGAAGAACGAGAATATAGAGTCAGTAAGAGAGTCTCTGTGGCATGGAGGCTGGGGAGGAAGGAGTGTCGAGCTGAAGGAAGGCGCATGAGCGAGGAGGACCACCTGTATAGTTGCTGCCAGATCGGAAACATCCTTCCTCAACCCCATAGCTGCACCACCACACTCTCCAACTCCCATCGCAATCCGAGAAGATGGGAAGGAGAAAAAGACAAGAGAAGACGAGATGAAGGAAGGAAGGAGGAAAGGTCAAGCTCACCTGAATCGAGCTCATTTCTCCTCGCATCCACCCTAACCCTCGCCAGAAACACAACAGCCTCCATCCCACCCCACTATAGACTGGTAGTGGAGAAGAGAGAAGATGGGGAGGCCGAGATGGAGAGGGAGAGAGTGTCGGCAGCTGGAGGGAGGAGAGGTGGGTGGGATGAGGTCGACCACTGGTTAGGAGAAACGAAGGATTTCCGGGGAGCGAGCGGGTATAGGTAGGATGGAGGAGGGTGGTAAGACTGCAGAGAAAGAACAAACAAGAGAATAGCATCAAAAATAAGCATGCAGGAGGGGAGGGCAGAATGGAAGGGAGGGAGGGTGAGCTCAAAGGTCGCAAACGAGACTGGATGTTGAGAGAGAGAGGTAGAGAAACCCCTATCACTATCCGGAAGAATGGAGATGACCAGTATGCGTGACCCATCCACCATGGAAAGTAGCAGCAGCAGAGAAGGAAAGCGAGAGGAGGGAGGAGGGAAGGAAGATGGAACGAGCAAACGACGAAGAAGGAAAGCGAGCTCACCTCGAGCGACGAGCCATCCATCCTGCTATACATCTCCAAAACGAGCGAGAGTTCCTCCTAGATGTTGAGAAGATGTCAGAGATCCATAATGGAGAAGGAGGAGGTGCCAGGGTGGAAGGTGGGTATGCGAGTGATGGCGTGGTCGTGGGTTGAGGTTGAACAGCGTCGAGCTGTCGAAGTGCTCAACTTTCAAAAGTTTCCATGCTGCTACGCTTTTGATATAGCAGCTATCACCAAAAGGAAAGCTGATTAGTCGACAAACTATATATCATCTAGACATCCCCCACTTCAGCGAGCAGATTTTCACGTTGGAAGGTGGTGAACCTGCATAGGCGAGAGAGGGAGGAGCTCGGAGCTGAGCTCGAGCTCGTTTGCTCGTTGGACTTTGTGCGTGCAAATTCTCACTCGACGCTTATTCCTTTCTACTGGAGACCAATACAAAGCTCCTCAACAACCTCCATTTTTCAGATATCAGGAATTCAGCCTGGAGTATACAGAGGAGCTGAAAGAGAGAGGATGGAGCTCCTCCGAAAAGAACTCGCGGAAGTCAGCTCGAGCTCACCCTCTCCTTCGTTTGGAGGTACCTCTTGGGAGACGCGCTCTCGACGATGCAAATCGTCAGGTATAGAGCTGTGCCTCTGATACATTGTACTTTATAGGTAGATCTAGCTGGTCGTCTTTTCGTTTGCGATTCGGTGGGGAGCGGAGGGAGAACGAAGCCGACGCAAGTTGCGTACCCTCCGGAAAGCCTGTTGGAACGGTCGGAGGGTACGCATGCGTACCCTCGAGGGTACGCAGAGGGCCGTTCCAACGCGTTGGAACAGGTCGCATATCGTTAGGAGAGACCCGGGGGAGGCGGCTGTATAAAAGAGAGGGGGGAGGAGGTGGGGTTGAGCTTGAACGAACGAGAAGGTCCTTCCAAGGTGAGCTCGAGCTCATTCCTTTCAACCTCAAGTCGAGAGCACGTTTTCACTCTAGAGCTAAGCCCTCTCTACTCGACATACTAGAGCTACTCCTCAACGACTCCGACTTCAGACAAGAGACATCAAAGATAACCGGAGAAGAAACGAAAGCGGAGCGCGACAAGATTCAAAACCAGTACAGAAAGAGGAGGACACGAGTTACTACGTAGGGAGAGAGACAGTCTTGTAGAACCAGAGGAGGAGAAGAGCAGCGTTGGTGAAAGGAAGTGTAGGGGAGAGCAAACCTAGCCAGAACGAGAACTCCACGTCCCTCTCCTTCGCGATCTTCCACTTGAAGAATTCCCTCGTCCCCAGCAGTATCCCATCTCCGTCAGACACCCACCCCCATTCTGATCCAATCCTCCCCTCCTTGATAGCTCTCTCCCTCCAACTCCGATCCCGGAACAACTGCATGCAAAGAGGGACAACCATCTTCGCAGCTCCGAACGGACACCCTCCTCCCATCCCACCCTCAGCCGCCTCCTCGTGCAGCGAGATAGGGAAGAGGCATCCGAAACAGCAGTTGGAGTAGGTAGAGCGTTGAGCGGTGAGGACTGCGCACGTCTCGAGACTCCTCCAGTTGCAGCCAGTACAGTACGAGCACCTGCGAGAGAAGAGAAGAAAGCGAAGTCAGAACGCGTCGCGATCAAGAAGGGAGGCCAAAACAGAATCGAAAACGTACTCTTTCCTCTTGCTGGGGCATCCGTACTTGTGGAGTGAGGTAGCGTTGGGAGAGAGTTGAGTGGTTGGGTGAAGGAGGATGCACGACGAGCAGAGGGAGTCGAGGGTTCGGAGGAGGTGGGCAAGTTCGTTGAGGAGGATGTTTGCTTGAGTATGGAGCTGACGAGATCGGAGGTAGGCTTCGGGATCTTGGAGGAGTGAGGGATGGTAGGGAAGAGAGCTGATGGGGAGGAGAGATGGCGGGGAGAAGGTTGGTGGTTCGGTGGGAGGGGAGGGAGGGAGATTGAGGAGGGGCAACGCGACAACGACGACATTCCGTACAGAGCCCACAGTCTCCCGACGAGAAATCGTTGAGCTGCTCCTCCAGTGCTTTGGCGATGCAGCTGTTTGGAGAGCGGAAGCGAGGGTCGAACCCGTTTGGGTGGTCGACGAAAAGCGGCGGCTTCTTCCATTGGAAGTCCCAGACGACGGTCTCCCAGTCTCGACCTCGACCTCCTCCCTGAACGCGCTCGGAGACTGTCCATCCTTTTGGGTGAGGAAGGAAGATGACGAGGTTGCATTGCTGGAAGAGGGAAGGAGGAGAGTTTGGTTGTTGTTCTCGTCCTCCCGCTTTTGACCCGACGCGACGCAAAGAGTTTGTGTTTGACTCACCGGACAGTCCAGAGCTTGAATCCCCGCTGTTGTACAGAACAGGTAGTCGATCCTTCCAGCTTCCCAATCCCTGCTCGTTCCATCCATCTTCCTTGTCTCCTCCACACCCGTCACCGCGTAGTAGACCTCCGTCCTCACCTCAACACCCTTCCTCTCCGCCTCCTCCACCAGCCTCCCTCGTAGCCCGTCCAGCTCCTTCTTGGCGAATCCGAAGACGATGACTGGAGCTCTAGGAGCAGAGAGGTGACCGTTCCCGAAAGTATCCATCATCGTCTTGAAGACGTCGTCGCTGTAGTCCAGCTTCACAACGTGGAACGTGACTCCAGGACGACGAAGAGGGAAGTTGAGCTCGGTGAGGGTTGAGTGGAGGAGTATTCCGGCGTGTCTCCGTGCTCCCTCAGTCCAGCTGCCGGAGAGAAGGAGGAAGGGAGCTCGCGCGAGTCGAGCGAGGGAGACGTAGCCCATCGACGGCCTCCAATCCGACTGAGTCGCCCAGGTGTGAGCCTCGTCCCCGACGAACTGAAGGACCTTCCCTATGGTTCCGAGGGGAAGCGAGGTCCTCTCGAAGCTGCTTGTTGCCTAGCTGCTCGATCGAGATGAGGAGGACACCTCGGAGGCTGACGAGAGGTGTTTCGGGAGGGAAGGGGTGGGTGTGGACGTCGAGACTGCTGTTCCGACATCGAGCGTGGAGCGTAGCGAGGATGGAGCGGAAGGGTGTGATGAAGACGACGAGACGACCAGTAGGGTGGCTGCGGTCAAGGAGAGCTCGAAGGAGGGAGAGGAAGGTCTTGCCCGACCCAACGGGGCTGCTGAGAAGGTAATCGGTTCCTCCGTGGATGATCTTGACAGCAGCTTCGAGCTGGTTCTCGTAGAGCTCCGCTGATGGGTTGCCGGTCCACTCCCGAAGAAGGCTGGTGATGACATCCGCTTGGGAGTAGGGAGGAGGAACGGGGAGAGGGGAGGGTTTGGGAGGAACGCGAGGAGGAGGAGGAGGAGGAGGAGGGGGACTGGATCCGTCAAAGTCGTCCATGTCGTCGTCGAAGTCGACACCGTCCGTGAGAGCTTGGAAGTCGAGAGGAGTACGGCTTGTTGAGGATGCCTCCACCGCACTTGATGGAAGAATCGAACTCCTCTCCTCCTCCGAGACTGGATCTCTCGCGCTGTCTCCTCCTCCTGCCACGTCGTCGCGACTTGGCTCCATCGGCTCGGATCCTTCGTTGTAGTACCCTGAGACTGGAGGAGGGGAGGGTGGTGCTGGTGTGGGACGTTTGAAGAGAGGTTGGGAGGAAGAGAGAGAAGAGGAGGAGGGACGCTTGGAGGAGAGCTGAAGAGAAGGAGAGGAAGAGAGACGCGTCAGTCAGGCGAGGGACGTCGAGAGAAGAGAGAAGGGAGGAAAGACTCGCCGACGGATGAGAGCTACGTCCAAGAAACAGATCCAGCCTGTCGGGCAAGCGATCGATCTTGAGAACCTGCGTAGCGGAGGGGAAGAGGAGGGTTGGTCAGAACGAGGTGTCGCGTGAAGATCGAGAACGAACATGGAGGCGAAGACTCACAGGGTCCACTCCCAACGCGAGTTGATACAGGCTCACGACCCTCATCGCATTCGTCGCGTCTCCAAAAGCAGCCAAGTCCCGAATCCCACCACTGGAGTCGGTATTTCCGTAAGCGGCCTCGTCTGTCTTGAGCGAGTGGCCTCGTTGGCTCGACTGAGTCTCCAGAGCAACGAGGAGTCCGTTGGCGTCTGATCCGAGGAGAGGAAGGATGATCCGACTGATGAAGACTTCGGCGTGTCGAACCGTTTGGAGCCCGACTCCCGACGAGGAGCCTGACATGACGAAGGCGAGCTTGAGGTGGGATCGGATGTCGGCGGCGACGATCTGCTTCCCGACACGGTCTGTCCAAAGGAACGTCCTGAAGGTGGTCTGAACGTCGAGGTTGTTGTCCAGAGGGCTGATAGAGTGGAGGAGGGAGAGAAGGTAGAGAGCGAAGGGTTGTACGACTCCGAAGAGCTGGATGACGAGAGGCACGAGGGTCGGAGACAAGAAGCGATGGATGGTCTTCGTTCCTGTCTTGTTGACCTCCGTACGAATGGCGAGTCGGTTGGAGGTGATGAAGAGAGAGGAACCGTGGTCGACCGTTCGGGTGAGCTGCTGAGTAACGAGTTCCGAAGCTCGACCTCCAGGGGAGGAGAGGTGGATGGCGACGAGGAGGTTGAGCTTCGCGGCGGCGAGGGAGTGAAGGAAGGCTCGGGCGTGAGGAAGGTTGAGCTGGGGTTTGAGAGGATCCGAGGGGTTTGAGATCCAGAGCTTGGAGTTGGAGAGAGAGAGGGAGAGGAGAAGAGCCTGTTGGTTCCGAGGTATCCCGAGCTTGATGCAGTTCGATGGATCCGTGAAGATCGATCCCCCAACCTCTCCCGCAACTCCTCCAACCGTCACTCCTTCCATCGTTCGGCCAACTGCTGAGAGGTCCGCTGAGAAGGTGAGGGTCTTGATCAAGGAAGCAGCTGATGCGATGGCTCCCTTGGCTGCGTTGGCAATAGCGGTGAGGGAGATGAAGCGGTTGTAGGAGAGGAGAGGGAGGAGGTGGCCTTCGACTGGGTCGTGGAGGGGTTGGATGGAGACGACGGGTCCAGCAGCGGTGATGGCATGGGAGATGGGATAGCGAGTAGCTCGAAGGATGACGAAGGGTGTGACTTGAGCTCCGTTGGGGTGAGCTTTGACGAGGTCGAAGAGCGGCGAGTCGAGACTGAGAAAGAAGCGAGAGAGAGGTCAGCGAGGCGTCTCGAAACCCAAAGCGATCAAGACGACAGACTTACCCTCTCGACACTGGCACTGCTCCAACCTCGGCTTCATCCAACTCCCTGACCTCTCCCCATCCAATCTCGTCCAGCACCAGGCGGTAGACGACGAGTCGGACGAAGAACTCGCAGGACGCGAGCTGAGGTCCGAACGATCCGATCTCCCGAAAGCCTCCTCCAGCAGCGAGGGAAAGGCAGATTAGGAACTGATCTAGGACCATCTGGCCCCGAGGAGGAGCGGATGAGTATCGAGGGGAGTAGATCGCAAGGAGGAACTGGAGGAGGGCGTCCTGAACCTCCTTCGACTCCTCGACTCCTCCTCTCCCTTCTCCTCCGACGACCCCGTTCGGCTGGGTGAGGACGTCCCTCTGGAGGACCTGACGGAGGGTGTTGGCTGCGAGTACCATCCGCTCGGTGGTGTGGAAGGAGGGAAGGTCGATGGAGGTGGTGAAGGAGGAGGAGGAGGGAGGAGGGGAGATGATTGGAGGAGGTGCGAGCTCGCCCTGAGGGATGGGGATGGGGTTTCGGTAGACCGTTGGCGTGACCCTGAGGGCGAAGAGGATGAGCGAGCTTGAATCCCTGCTGTATCGTTTGAGGGTCGAATCTGCGAGCCGCGGCTTGAAGATCCTCGTCGGTCCCTTCCCTCCTCGCTCTTCCTCGACCATGTCCTCCGAGATCTGCACCGACCCGTCCCCCATCCCAATCTTCCTCGCCACAGCAAACTCGCTCGGATTCGTCCCGTACTTTCGAACTCCTAAGGCGAGATCCTGAACGTGGACCCAGACGTTTCGCAGAGGGTCGCGGTCTTCGATTCGAGTCTTGTCCGAGGATCGATAGTTGTGGGCGGGGGAGATAGCTGAGCGAAGGATGGCGAGAGGGTAGGGTTGGATGAAGGAGCCGTAACCGAGAGGGTTCTGGTAGACTGGCTGATGGTAGAGGGAATCGGTGAGCTTGTCGCTGAAGGTGGGGAGCGAGGAGAGTATCTCGTTCTGCTGTTCGAGAAGGAAGGCTGCTGATGCTGAAGAGGGATCCGATCGTGGAACCTTGGGAGGGGGAGAAGGAACAAGGTTGATGGAGTTGTGGGAGGGAGGAGGAACGGCAAAGGCGGGGAGGTGAGTGTCGGGGAAGAGTCGTTGGGAGTAGGCGGGAGTGGGAGCGAGGTTCGTTCCTCCGTGCCTCTTGTGACGGTGGCTTCGGAGGGAGTCGCCATCCTTGCAGACCACACCGCAGCTTCCACACCCTACTCCAATCCTCACGGCGATGCCCTCGACCATAGGGAAGGTCGAGGTGGACCGTCTCGAGAGGAGCAGCTGACTTGCGAGTTTCCGATCGGAGAGGGGAGCGTAGATGGAGTGCTTGAAGGAGTTCGCGAGGTTCAGGAGGACGGTTGCTTCTCGGACGAGGGTTTTTCGATGGGAGGAGGAGAGGGAAGGGCAGAACTTGAGTAGGTGAGCAGTGAGTCCGGATGGTGCGACTCCTCCTCCGCACGGGTCCTCGTGGGTGGAAACGACGAGACCGATCCTCATGTTGATGGCTAGAGAAGCGGCGTGGAGGTTGGTCGTGGCTGAGAGAGAGAGAGAAAGAGAAAGAGAGGTCAGGATCGGGAAGCGAGAGATTGGAGAGAAGGAGATGAAGGACGAACAAGCGAGGCTCTCTCCTTTCCAAAACGCGACAAGTCCTTCCACGTCGAGTCTCCTGAAGCATCCGATCCCAGCTTCGTCGTCTCTTGGCACCGATGCTGTTGAGCATGATGGAGGGAAGAAGGGTTTAAAGATCAGCACAAGTCCATACTCTCGAGCGAGAGAGCGAACGAGAGTGACGAATCAGGTGCGAGAGACTCACCATCGTCCGAAGAGACCTCGCCCTCGACTCCATCCATCCCACAAGCAGCACCAACCCCTGCATCTTCCGAAAGGCTCCTGACCTCCCCACCACCACCCTCTCTCCCATCAACAACCTCGCGTTCCTTCCCCTTCCTCGTCCCACTCAAGCTCGACCCACTCGCACTCCCTCCAACTCCCTCGCCACCACCTCCCTCAGTCTCTCCCTCTCCCTCCCCCTGGTCCATCCCGGAACCAAACCCTTCCCCGTCCCCTAGGTGAGCGTTCTCCTCCTCCTGCTGCTGATCCTGTGTTGGCGGAGGGGGAGCGTTGAGTTGGGGAGAGGAAGAGGGAGAGCGAACGAGAGGAGAAGGGAAGAGAGGGTGGGAGGGTTCCGTGATGTTGCAGGTCTTGTAGTGCTTGTGAATCGCGCTGGGAGTAGGGGAGGAGTGTGGTTTGAAGTGAGGTCGAGGACAGAGGAACAGGTTGTCTAACCCTCGAGGAACTGACGTAGATGAGGGGAAAGGAGAGGGGAGAAGGAAGTGCGGCCGATGAGCTCCGGTTCGTCCTTCAGGAACGCGAGACAGAGAAAGGGGGGGTGAGCTGACCTCGGATACCTTCAGCAAGAAGAACCTCAGCTTGGTGCTGATCCCTAGTGTGTTGGTTGAGTTGAGAGCGAGAGGGGAAGGGTGGGAGGCCATGGCAGACAGCTCTCGGGCAGGAGAAGCTCATCTGCTCGAGCACGAACGAGAGAAGGGAAGTCGAGAGTCAGAACAGAACTCAGTGGCGGGTGGATGGTATGGGAGGATTGATGTATGCGAGAGGAACATACGAGATCAAAGAAGGAACCTGAGAGGGAAAGGGGAAGGAGGGAGAGCGAGCGAGGTGGAGGGAAGAACGATGGTCAGCTCGAGCTCGCAACTCCTCCTTCCTTCACCTTCCTCCTTCCTTCCCTCTCCCTCCCCTCCCCTTCCAAGGGCAGGCCACACCTTTTCCGACCTCTCCCTACCTCCAACTCCATAGCGGAAAGCGAAAGACTCACTTAGATCTTACGAGAAGGTCTCTCGAGAGCTCGTTCAGCGAGGGTTCCAAAGGGGAAGGAGGTTAGGCTGAGGTCGCTTTCGAAGGAAGCTCGAGAGGGTTGTGAGAGTGGATCGGGTCCGTTGGATGGATAGCAGTAGAGGAGGAGTGGTGAAGAAGTTCCTGGTAGGGAGAGAAGGGGAGGAAAGAGGGTCAGCATCGAGCTTGCTCATGGAGGAGGAAAGGGAAGGAGGAGCGGAAGACGGAGTCATGAGCGAGCGAGCTCCTCCCTCCTTCCTTCAAACGAGAGACCTTCCCAGCATGCATCCACCTTCTCAGTGGGTTCTATACACCCCAAAGGATACTCTCCCAACATAGAGGCTCGAGAGAAAGGACTTCCCTTCCTTTGCGAGAAGAGGAGGGGTTGAGGAAAGGGAAGCGATAAGGGAGCGATAAGGCGAGGGAGCTAGCTCACCAAGTCTGCCGTTCAAGCACTGCTCCAGTGGGTCCTTGGGAGGGAGGCTGGTCCCTCGTAAGATCTGACAAGTTGTTGGTAGGGGAAGTTGGAAGTGGAAAGGGAGGTGTCAAGGGAAGAGGTCGATGTCGATGTGGTTGGGGGAGAGAGCAGCTCCGCGACTTCCCGTCGAAGACACGGGATTGACTCCGAGCTCGTCCCCTTTGGTCCACGGCTTTGTAGATCCACCGATTTATGAAACCACCCTCCCATCGCCCAGGTCGATCCTAGAGTACCAAAGAGGCAGGAGGTCCAGGAAGAGTGCAGCTGCTGTTGTAGGAGGTATGGTATGCGAGAGAGGAGGGAGAGAGGGGAGGAGGTTGATGTTGAGCTTGAACGAACGAGAAGGTCCTTCCATCGACAGGTTTGCTGCCACTGCGCCAGCGTTCTCGCAGTGAATCGGAATCTGAGAAAAGTCTAGTCAGGAAACTATGTATAGAGAACACGTTCCCCCTTCAAGCAAGCAAATCTTCCTGCCACGAGGCTCAGGCCTGCATCGGAGGGAGGGGAAGGAGCTCAGAGGTGAGCTCGAGCTCATAACTTTCATCCTCGAGTCGAGAGCACGTTTTCACTCTAGAGCTTATCCCTCTTTACTGGACATACTAGAGCTACTCTCCAAGGACTCCAGCTTTTTACATTCCCCGGTTTCGACCTGGAGTATACAGAGGAGCTGAAAGAGAGAGGATGGAGCTCCTCCGAAAAGAACTCGCGGAAGTCAGCTCGAGCTCGCCCTCTCCTTCGTTTTGAGGTACCTCTCGGGAGAATCGCTATCGACGATGCAGCTTTTCTTGTATAAAGCTGTGCCTCTGATACATTGTACTTCATAGGTAGATCTAGCTGGTCGTCTTTCCCGTTTGCGATTCGGCAGGGAGGGGAGGGAGAACGAAGCCGACGCAAGTTGCGTACCCTCCGGAAAGCCTGTTGGAACGGTCGGAGGGTACGCATGCGTACCCTCGAGGGTACGCAGAGGGCCGTTCCAACGCGTTGGAACGGCACGCATGCATATAGAAAAGAGAATCTGCAAACCTGATGTTAAGTGATTTGGGGAAATGCTATTCTGCTTTTTATATACTCCTCCACAAACGGGAGTCGTCTCAGGTTGATCGAATGCTTCTACGGTATAGAACGAAGGGTCTCTTTCTCTGGAAGCTGTTGCTGGAGCTGTTTTTGAAGAGCTTGCAGTTAGAATTTACTGTAGATGACTTTGGAAGTCATATTTGGACTCTTATATATAGTTATATCCCTATCAGCTGCTCCTGTGTAAATTTTCACGTCGATGGCTGCTGTAGGTGTTGAGAGCTGATCCTGAACGAGTGGATGAAGGGGAGAGAGGTGGAAAGGGTTAGGTCAGTTTTTCCTCTCGCCTGAGACTGAACCTGGAGTTGAGTGATTTCTGGCCTCAGTTTACTACTCTCTATATATATTGTGATAGTTGGGAAGTGGTTTGAACGGGATCTGGTAGGAGGGTGGCTGTCAGGGAGAAATCGAAAAACAAACAAACGAAGAAAAGGGAAAGGACGCGACTTGGGCTGAGTTGAGATTTCTTGGTTCTTTTCTTTTCGTCTCCCTTCTCCCCCCTGCTGTTGATATATCTGATCCTAACCTTATTCCACAACCCTATTCACTAACCCTATTCCCTTACCTGATCTCCAGCCCTACTCCCTTCCGCTCTTCGGCTCCGGAGGAACAAAGCCTGGATCGGAAGCTGGAGATCAAATTTACTTTCTTGAAGCTGATAGCCCTAACTTTGAATACTCTTCTATCCTATATGAGCTTCTCTGAATTAGTCCCGTGCAAATTTGAAATTTGACTCTTCGGAATGCACGCTTAAACGAGGTTGATTTCGATTCCTCCCCCATCGTCTCCTTCCCAACCACTACTCGATGTCTTCTTCTTCTTCGCCACCTTTGGAGTTCGCGATCATTCAAGCTACCACTCCAGAGCAGTTCGAAGAATGCATGGCAGTCAGGTTCAAGGGTCCGTATCCTGTTCCCTCCTCCGTTCGAGCTCACCTGGCTCCTTCCCTCCCTCTTTTCCTTCGCTGATCCCACTGCGTGCTCCCTCTTCCGCTTTTCTTCCTCTCAGTCTTTGTTGACGAGCAAGGCTACGACGGAGCCATTGAGAAAGACGAGTTCGCCCTCTTTTTCCCCCGGTCTGAGGAGCTCAAGAACATCCGTCGGATGAAAGCGTTGACCTCCCTCCTTCCTCCTTCCTGTTTGCCTCCTCTCCCCTCCCAGGCTCGACGCCGAGTCCGTCCACTTCATCCTCTACGAGACCTCAACAGGTTCCAACGTCCCCGCTGGTAACGTTAGGCTCGTCGAAAGGAAGAACAAGGTCAGTTCAGCTTTTCTTCTCTTCCTCTTCGCGAAGCTCAAAGGACGTCGAGCTCACCTCCACTTCTCCTTCCTCGCTTTTCGTTCTCCTTCCCCCAGCTCGGTCGTCTCGCCGTTCTTCCAGCGTACCGGAAATACAAGCTCGGAGCCAAGCTGGTGAATCACGTACGGGACTATACCGTTGAGGCGGCGAAGGAGAAGGGGGCGAAGGAAGCGATCGTGATGTGCCACGCTCAAGTTCGTAATCTTTTCTCTTCCTCCCTCTCCTCTCCTCCTCATCTCCCGTCTCCAGCTGGAGTGAGAGACCTCCCTCCTGACTCTCTCTCTTCTTTCTCACAGGCCTATGTCATCGGATTCTACGAGAAGGTCCGTTCCTTTCCATTCTTCTTGGCTGCCATCTCTTCACTCCCTCTTCCCGCGTCGACGCGGCGGCTGCGTCCATCGTTCTGACTTTTCCTTTGCGCTCCAATGGTCTATTATAGCTCGGATACGTTCCAGACGGGCCTCGCTTCGATGAGGTTCGTGCTCTTCTCTTCTCGCGACCGCTCAAGATCCCTTCTTTCGTCAACCCGAGAGCGATTCATACTGACCTTCTCTCCTTTTCTTCCTCGTCGTCTTCGCAGGAGGAAACCGAGCATCAAAAGATGGTTCTCACCGTCTCTCTGTAGATATCCTTTCGCGTCGGGACTTCCTTGGCTCCTGTGCAACGAGGGCGAGGAAGGATGTTCGATCTCTCTCTCTTTCGAGATCGTTCGCTCTTTCACGGAAAGGGGAGGAAGTTGGACTTAGAGTGGCCAGGTTTGGATATATCGTTGTATGGAACGCACCATCGTTCTACTCCGCTTCTCCGTAATTCGCCGTTTGCGAGAGCGAGAGAAAGAAAGGAGAGACAGATGGTTCATTCATCTGAAATCGGTACCTCCTCGTCCATGAACCTAACCAACCTCACTCTCATCTCCGTTGTATCATCCCCTCTCAGTACATCCGAGACGAAGAAGACCTCCACTTGAAGTTGGACCTGCACCACAAGCGAGCGAAAACAAACCGGTAAAGTGAGCTCTCAGCGGTCGGTCTCGCGTCTGGTTCTCTTCTCTTCTCTCCCTCCCCTCTCTCCCTCGCTCTCGATCCAAGCGCTCAAGTACTAGAACTGTACTCACCATCTCCAACGCCCCTCTCACCACCCCACACAACACCTGACTGAACCACAACCCGCCCTCCAACGCATCCGCCGGCAGCTCGACCATCTCACTCAAAGGGTTCTCGTCCAGCACGAGTCCGAACTCCCTTCCTCCTCCTCCTGCGCTAGACTCGGCTCCGGTCGTAGGGTATTGAATGATGGTTGGGACGATGTTGAGGAAGGATTTGAATCCTACTTTGGCTAGGATTTCCGAGGTTTGAGTGGAGAAGTCTGTGCAGCGAGGGAGGGTGGTTCGGGAGAGGAAGTCTTCGATTAAACGGGTTCCGATGTTGTAGCCCCTGGAAAGAGAGAGGGAGTAAAAGAGAGGATGGAGTTAGCGATGGGTGCAAGCAGGAAGAGAGAGACGGAGACGGAAGGATGGGAGGTTGGCGAAGGGAGGGAGGAGAAGGAGGTAGCCGAAGGGAACGACGAGGAGAAGGCAGGAGGAGAGGTGAGAGATGAAGGCGCAAGGACCGGATGGTTCCAGAGGAGCCAAACTATCGCTAGGTTCCAGGGATGAGGAAGAGGAGGAAGGAAGCAGGAGAGGGCAAAAGAAGGAGATGTTGAGCTCGAGACGAAGGGTGAGCTCGAGCTCGCAAGGTGTCCCTTCCTCTCGCTTCTTCCTTCGCCTCTGGAGCGCCTTCCTCTACTCAGAGCTCTAAATCCCTACAAATGAGCACATCACTCCTACCCTATCCTCCATCGGCCGAGAACTCGTCGATCTCCAAACCTTCGGCTCGAGACAAGGACGAAAGGAAGGAAGGAAGGGATCGAGCTCACATCTTGTCGAGCTGTTTGTTGACCTCGCTGTAGTCCTCGTAATCCTTGATGAGCTGAACGACAAGAGCTCCGTAGGTCAAAGTGAAGATTTCGGTGTTCTGAATGCGTCGAAAGTATAGAAGTCAGCCAGCTCAAGCGATGAACAGAGAGAGAGAAGGAGGTGAGCGAACCATCTTGTCCCTCGTCTTCCAGAGATCCTCCTGCAGCAGACAACCGGTAACGAGGTCAGCTTACTTCGATCGGGAGCAAAGAGTATACGATGAAGTGTACTTACTCCGAGCTGCTTGTACTGTTTCACTGTTGTTGCCATGGTTGAAGTGGAGTGGGTGTTTGGAGGTGAACTGCGTGAGGAGGGAAGGAGCTGAACGGCATCGACGTGTTTCTTGGTTCCCTCAAACTCTCACCTCCCTTCCTTCGCCTTCCTTCTTTTATCTGACTCGTATCGCACGATCAGGATGGCTCCTCGTCGCACAGCTCGTCCCGTGGACCCTTCGCTCCTCCCTCCACCCCCCGACGCGTACCAGCAGCAGCAGCAACAGCAACTACAGCAGTCTCCTCACCAACCTCCCTCCTCCCAGTACGACGGCCAGCAACAGCAGCCATATTTTGATCCTTCTTCCTCTCAACCTCACTACGGACAGCAGGATCCTGCTTACTACCAACAACAACAACAACAACAACAACAACAACAGCCTCAGCAGCAGCAGCATCAACCTCCTCCTCAGTCGTTCCACCGAGAAAGCCCTCCTCCCTCTTCGCACATCCCTCAACCGCCTCACACCTCGGGGAGACAGTTCAAAGGACCGAGATCCAAAATAGAGGCCGAGCAGGTCCCTTCTCCCGTCGTGCTGCTCGAGCAGGAGAAGGAAATCTACGACAGAGAGGGAGAAGCCTTCGTCTGTGGGAAGGAGATGAACGGAGTCGTCCCTTCGAGCGGGACAGATTATAGGGCAGTCGATGAAGGTGAGTGGGGTATCATCTTCTCGCATACATCTGTCTCACTTCGGCTGTAGAAGAATTGAGCTGGCAACTCTGGCAGGGAAAAGCGGAGGGAAGGAAGGGAGGGAAAGGTTGAACTGCTGAGCTCGACCGTCTCGTTCGTCGAGCTCCTTCGTCCTTCTTCTCGTTCGTCTCCCACACACTACGAGAGCTCGAATAAGCTTTGCTCGTTCAGACAACGAGAGCCTATTCGTATTCTTCGAGTCATTCCGAACAGACACCTCACCTCCTTCCCTCACTTCATCTCTGGACACCCCATCTTTCGCTCGAGCTGACCTCAACCACAACCTCCTCCTCCTCCTCCTCCTCCTCCTCCTCCTCCTCCCTTTTTATCAGGAAACGCGACCCCTTCCCATATCCGTCTAACGACCTACAACATCCCCGCTTCCCGAGATCTCGCGACAACCTCTCAGATCCCTTTCGGCCTGGTCGTTCAACCCTTCGCTCGTCTTCGACCCGACGAAGCTCAAGTCCCCGTCGCTCGCTTCTGGGAACGAGGACCGGAACGATGCAAGAACTGCAGGGCCTACATCAACGTCCACTGCAAGTGGAATGGAGGAGGAGAGAGGTGGGAGTGTAACTTGTGTGGCAAGCAGAACGGAGGTGAGTTTGTCGTCCAAACGAGGCGAGAGAGGGAAGGGAGGGAGGGAGGGAGATGGGTTGTTGAGCTCGACCGAAAGAGTGGAGAGCTGATTTTGTTTTTTCCTCCCTTTTTATCCTACTGCGCAGTCTTCCGAGAGTACTATTCTACCGTTCGAAAGGATCAGATGACGGGTGTGGAGGTCAGGGATGACATTCTCGAGCGACCAGGTTCGTCGAACTCCTCTTTCGCTCTTCTCCCTCCCCTCCTCATCCTACTTTGGCCTCTCTGAACTTGTCTCCTCCGCTTTCACAGAACTCCTCTACGGAACCGTCGATCTTGTCGTTCCCTCGGAATACAACTTCATGAACCCAGCCGTCTCCTCCCTCCCAGATCTCAACGCTCAACTCTCCCACCACCCTTCCTCCTCCTCCCGACATCACCCCTTCTCAACCTCCACCGGCTCCACTCGACCTCCCTCGCCCTCCCTGTACGGGTCCAACTCCAATCCCTCCGCCAACGAACCTCCTCGTCCAGACTTTGGAGAAGCACCTTCCGGTCTCCTCGCTGGGCTCGCGCTCGCTCCAGGAGATCCAAGCTTGAAGAGGGTGGAGAGGAAACCCGAGGGGTTGAAGATTGTGTTCCTGTTGGACGTCAGCTGGAATGCTGGCAAGAGTGGGATGATCGGAGAGTGGTGTGAGGGAGTGAGGAAGACGCTTTACGGAGAGGAGGGAGCTGTTGGAGGAGGGGACGAAGGGAGTGAAGGGAGTAGTTTGGTTGTTGTCGGTGGGGACGAGACGGGAGCTGTTGGGGCTGGCTGTAGGTTGGCGGAGGGAACGCAGGTTGCGTTCATGACGTTTGATCGCGCCGTGCATTTCTACGACTTTACTGTGAGTCCCGTTCCACGAGCTCAGGGAGGGGAGGGGAGGGGAGGAGGAGAGAGTCGCGTTCGACTTCCGAGCTGACTCTCGTTGTGTTGTTGTTGACTTCTTTGTCTCGATCCAGTCCTCTCGAGAACACGCTACCATGCAGGTCATGTCGGATCTCGACGACGTCTTCCTTCCTGTCAATCGAGAACAGTTCTTCGTCGATCCAATCGAGTCTCGGTTCGTCTTTCCCTCCTCCCTTCGCCGCATCTTTTTCTTCCTTTCTCCTCCCAAATTTCGCTGACGCCTTTCTCACTCCTCTCTATCTCGCTCCCCTCTCTTACAGTTCTCAAATCCTCCGTCTCCTCTCCTCCCTCCCCAAGACCTTCGCCGACTCTCCGCACCCCGACGCTGCTCTCGGCCCCGCCATCCAAGCCGCTCTTCTCTCTGTCGCTCGCATAGGAGGTCAGATCAACGTCTTCCAAACCTCCTTACCTGCCTTCGGAGCCGGAGCTCTCAAGCCAAGAGACGAACCCAAGCTTCAGCACACGGACAGGGAGAAGACGCTCTTCGTGCCTCAGGACATCTTCTGGAGGAATCTCGCGGAGGAGTGCGTGGATGCTGGTGTGGGAGTGAACATGTTCTTGTTCCCGAATCAGTATATCGATGTGGCTACGATCGGTGAGTCTGGATTTTCTATCTGCTCGTGCGTTGGGGAAGAGAAAGAAGGCTTGAGTGAGATCGAGCTGACTTTTGTTTCTCGACGCGTCTTTTGTTCGTTCTCGCAGGTATCCTTCCCGCCATTACCGGAGGAGATCTCTTTTACCTACCCAAGTTCGAGCCCGTTCGAATGGGAGGTCGACTTCGAGCTGCTCTCGAGCAGGTTCTTCTGAGGGAAACCGTCAGCAACGCGACCATGATCATTCGATGCTGCACCGGTTCGTGTCCCATAACTCTCCCTCTTTCTCGTCCCTTCTCCATCCCACACGTCTCTAACCTCCTCTACTCATTTTGTCCACTTCTCACTCGCAGGTCTTCGCATAGGCGACCAGTTCGGATCCTTCCTCCAACGCTCCCTCACCGACCTTGAGTTTGGAACTCTCGACTCCGACAAGGCCGTAGCAGCTTACCTGATCCACGAAGGAACTCTCGATGAACGGATACCTGCGTCGTTCCAGGCTGCGATCCTGCATACGTCGGCATCGGGAGAGAGGAGGGTGAGGTGTATCAACTTGCAGGTGCCTGTGACGAGTTTGATTGGGAACGTGTTCAGGTGAGTGTACTGGCCTTGTCTGTCTCAAGCTCGCAGAGAAACGAGAGCTGACCTCTCGATTCTCGTTTGATGCTCGCAGATACGCCGACATCGATTCGGCTGTCACTCTATTGACGAAGGAAGGTGAGTTCGAATCTCCGACGAGCGACTCGATCGTCGATCTCTCGAAGACCTCGCTGACTTCTTCATTCCTTCTCGTTCGACCTCCAGCTATCTCTGATACAACCCAGAAGCTCCTCCCAGTCGTTCGAGAAGGTCTCACTCGTCGTTGCGTCAAGCTCCTCGCGTCGTATCGACGGAATTGTGCGCTGGGTTCTCCGCCTGGTCAGGTTCGTTGGCTCCTCTTTCTTCCCTCCCTCGTTCTCTTCGAATCAATAGCTGATTCACCCGTCTCTTTCTACTCATAGCTCATCCTCCCCGAGTCTTTCAAGCTGCTTCCTCTCTTCACTCTCGCTCTGATGAAGTCGAAAGCTCTCAAGGGTTCGTCTCGTCTCCTCTTCTCCCTTACTTCCTCTCCTTTCCTTATGTCCCACTCACGACCTCGATCGATCGTTCTCTATTCACAGGAGGCAACGTGATCTCCGACGTCCGAGTAACCTACATGCGCTTCCTCAAGACCGTCGGCATAGCAGCAACGATGACCTTCCTCTACCCTCGGATGATCCCCTTCCACGCTCTCCAGGACGACGACGGATTCCCTGGACCCAACGGACGAATCAAGGTGCCTGCGTTGATGCGAGGAGGGTACTCTTGGATGGAGCCGCATGGGGCTTATCTCTTGAGTGAGTCTCGAAGAAGTCGCGTTCGAACGAAACCGAGGGAGAAGAAGGTGTGCAAGAGCTGACGACCTTCCTTCCTCGTTTCGCTTCGTCGCGAACAGTCAACGGAGAAGTCGCCATCATCTGGCTCGGAGCCGCAGTCTCTCCTCAGATCCTCGACGATCTCTGGGGAGTTGATGATCTTCAGAACCTCGACACTCGGATGGTTCGTTCTTCCCTCTTCTCCCTCCGTCGCATCTCGTCCACGTCCTCTTATCTCGTCGCCTTTTAACCTTCGCTTCTCCTCGCTTCCTCCTTTCGCCCTTTCATCATCAGGCAACTCTTCCTCGTCTCCCCACTCGCCTCTCAATCCAACTCCGAAACATCCTCCAACACTTCTCCCTCGTCGCTGGTCGAGAGCTCCCCGTCATTCTCGCTCGTCAAAACGTCGATGGATCCGAGATCGATTTCGCCAACATGCTCACGGAGGACGCCAACAACGGAGAGTTGAGCTACCCGGATTACTTGATGATTGTCCACAAGCAGATTACGGTGAGACTTCCTCCTCTTTTTCTCCTTCGTCGTCCGTCGAAGGGACTTTCGGTCGTTCGTTTCTCTCGAGAGCTGACCTTTCTTCGTTCATTCTCCCGACATTCTCTCGTTCGCTTAGGACGAGGTCCGAGGTCAGCAGAGCAGTGGAGGTGGAGGAGGTGGGGAGGAGGGAAAGAGTTGGGGAGCGATGGCGAAGGGTTGGGTTGGGAGGGAGTGAGTGAGTGAGGAAAAAGGCTCTCGATGAGCTAGGACTTTTTGCTTGTGTGTGGGTGTTTTGAGATCTGTTTGTTCGTTTACTCTAATACTCGCTTTGTGTACTCTTCTCTTCTCTCGTGGTTTCTTTATCTACTTGCTTTGGTCTCGATTTTCCAGCTCGCAGAGAATGAGAAAGTGAGGGAAGAGGGACACGCCTCCGCAGGTCCTCTTTCTCCGTTTCCCGCCGAAGGAAGTGCGTTGGTCGTCCGACGAGAGGAAATCAGGCCGAGGGAGAGAGTGCATGGATCGTAGCTGTGAACGAAAAGTAGAGTTATGGGAGTGAAAAGCTGCTGATGCGAGCGAGCGATCCTTCCGAGCTTTCGCGACAAGGGCTCGAGTAGTTCCGTCCGTCCATCGATGAGGTAGAGATCTGGAGAGTAGATTGGGTCCATCAGCGATTGAGAAAGGGAAACAGAGATCGCATGACCAGATCCAGCGTTCGAGACAGGAGACTGAAAGGAGACACGCAACTCACCAAACTTCGAACCGTCTTCTCACCAATGTCGCCTTCCCCAGTACACCCCAAAGCCCCTATCATCGTACTCGTCGGACTCCTCGTCTTCCTCGTCGAATTCGTCCTCCAAAAACGGCAACTCCGGCAAGGGAGATCGATAATCGGGGTCGAACTTCTCACTCCAACTCGTCTCGAACTTGTCCTTCACGTCCCACCCCAGCTCCCTCTGGATGTATGAGACGAAAGAAGCCGTTTTTTCCGTCACATCCTCCTTCTCGAACGAGATCCCTCGGAGTCGAAGCGTCTTCATCGAAGGAAACTTCGCGACCAATCCTTCCTTCGGCTCGAGGTCCTCAGGCGTCGCAGACCTCCCCTTCCTCTCCTTCATGACCTTCGGGTTCTCCTCGACGGCTTCGGTAAACTTGAAATGAGAGTTATACTCCCTCTCGACGTCTTCCTGATTCTCTATTGTCGTCATCTCTCCTTCGCGCCATCTGTTCACGATCTTGGTTCGAAGATAAGGACGTCCGATCGAGATCGTTTGGAGCGACGCGTGTCCGGTGTCGATGAGGAACTGAGGGTGGTAGGGACCGCTGAAGGCGAAGGATAGAAGGTTGGGACAGAGAGGGAAGATCCAGGGTTCGTGGCCAAGGTCATAGTGGACGTCATTATTGTCCTCGTGGAGGGAGAGGTGGAGGAGTTGAGATCCGACGGCTTGGAGGAGGGATTCGAAGTTGGCAGAAGGGAAGATGTAATCGGCGAGTTTGCCTGAGTTTTGCTGGAGGGTGAGGGAAGTGAGAGATGGAAGATGTAGAGACGGAAGGATGTGAAGGGTGTGGAAGGGTTCCTCTTCGGGTCGGTAGAGAAGCGTGAGGGATCTGGAAAGAGGGAGGGATGAGACTATAAGCCTGAGAAGCGACGCGAAGGAGAAGACGCAGCACAAAACGTACTTCAGCTCGCTGGTATCAATGCAGCTCTTCAAATCGTTCTCCATATCTCCGCAAGGCGAGGACCACTCGTCGTACTCGTATTCCTCCAATCCGACGCGAACCTTCAACGACCAACCAAAGCTTCGGCTTGACCTCCAGCGGGACCAGCAGCTTCGAGCGAACCTCCCAAGCACAATCGAAGTGTCGAAGGTTAGGAAAGAGAGCGAAGTCCTTGGGTTTCCAGGTGAGGACTTGGAGGGAGACCACTTGAGAAGCGAGGGAGGGAGAGGAGCGAAGGAAGTCGAGGAGGAGCTCCTGATCTGGATGAACTGGACGATCCGTGGAAGGAGCTTTGACGATGAGGTTCTGGGTGTCCAAAGAGAGCGATCTCAAAGAGATGGCGGAGTAGAGGAGAGGGTAGACGATTTCCTGAGCAGAGAGGGAAGGAGAGTCAGCAGAGTCAGCGAGAAGACGGAGAGATGGAGCGACCGAGCTCATCGCACCTGGAAGGCTTTGCTGACGAGAGCTAGGGCTGCAAGACTCGAGATCCTCTTCCTGTCGAAGGAAGAAAGGTCTCCAGCGAACTCTCGAACGATGAGGTGCTGGATATCGAAGGGGAGGTGAATTCTGCGGAGGGAGGAAAGGAAGGAAGGCAAGGAGGAGGAGGATGAAGGTGATTAGCTCGCTCGTCCGGGCTCTCTTTCGTGGGAAAGGAAAGTGAGCAAAGCACTCACGCAGGTTTCATACTGATCCGACGATGGTGAGGTCTTGATCTAGCTGAAATCCGAGACCTGAAGGGAAGGGAAGGGATAAAAAGAAGGAGAGGAAGCGATGATGACGGTTTGGATGAGCTCGAATCCGAGCTGACACCTTCCTCTCCTTCCCCTTCTTCCTTCCCACCTTCCAACCCTCACCCCGACCCTTCTCTCAAAACCTTCCCTTCAAGCTCTCAGTCATGCCTATCTCTTGGCCTAAACCCCGAAATGTGATCACTCTCTTGTGAGTTTAGAGACGTTCATCTCCTTCAGTTTCGTAGTCGACGTTCCTCCCTTCCTTCCACTTCCCCTTCGCTGACGTCCTTCTTTCCTCTTCCTTCTTTCAATCTCTATGTTCTTGTTCTTCATATCTGCGCCACTATCCTTTCTCTTCCTCCCTGCCCTTTCCATATCGCAGCCACAACCCCGCTGCGGACATCTCGTTTTCTGCTCTGATCCTCCTCCGTCAAGCTCAACTCTACAACAAGGAGACCAACCCTCGCCCGGTCACCTTCGATCTCGACGTGTGCGAACCTCCGAGAGGAATGACCATCGATCAACGAAGAGTGATCGACGCTGTCATCGGGTACCAGAACCAGGAGGGAGCTGCAAAAGCGGCGAAGAACGGAACGTGAGCTTCGTCCTTTCCTCCCTCTCCTCCACCTCTCCTCTTTCCCTCCCCTCTTCCTCCATCGTTCCAAGACTTCCAGCTACGTCGGCTCTTTGCTGATCACGTACGTCTGCCCGCCTTGTTCTTTCCCTCAGCAAATTCACTCCCGCCTCGACGATCAACCTCGCTCCTCCACTCGTCGTCTCCTGGCACACGAACGAAGTCGCGACCGGATCGCTCGAGCCCGTCAAGGAGATCCTCCAGAAGATGAGAGTCAAGCAGTGGGCGAATCAGGAGAAGGAGAACCTCCCTTTAACGCCGATCCAGGACTTTACGAGGAGAGTGAAGGCGTGGTGGACTCTCCATGATTGATCGGAGACGAAAAGGAGGACGAGGGAGGGAAGAGTCGCTGGACTTGACGACAGATCTTGATGACTTCAACGCACTCACGAAACAGGTTTCTCCGTGAAAGCTAAAGCCTCATCTCAGCCTCTCAGGTGAGACAAACCTTTTTGGGGGGGTCTACAACTCCCTTTCATAAGGGGGACGCGTGAATTCGAGAATCTCGAATGTTGAGCTCGCGTTCTCCTTCCTCCTCCTTGTTCCCTCAGACTCCCATCCTTGCGGCTTTCAGCGGATGCTCCGATCTGGCAATCGAGCCCTGAAAACTGCCATCGCCAAGCACCTCAAACCCGTCCCCACCTTTCTGCTTCTTCCTCCTCTCCCAGCAAGCTCCCACAGGCTGAACTTCCTCTCCCCCCTTCCTTCCGCCCTTCCTCCTTCCCTTCCCCTCCTCTTCCCTCCTTTCTCCTTCCTCCCTCGCCCGCACTTCCCTCTCCCAGACCTAAAGTCGAACCGGTCGTACTCCCTGATGCTCCCAAACTCCCGGACGTAGCTCTCATCGACTTCCTTGGGAAGCAAGTGACTGAGGAGCAGCACAAAGGTGAGCCTTCCCCTCCCCACGCCCTCCCTTTGATCCTCGTCGTCCCTTTGAAAGCCACGCTGACGGTTTCATACGATATCTTTTCTTCAGCTATCATCTCGGAACCTTCGACTCCTCTCCAAATCCTGGCTGGTCCAGGTACGGGTAAGTTCCTTTCTCTTTTTCGGTCGAACTTCCTTCTCCGAGCGTCGAGCTCACCGTTTCGGTCTCTCCTCCCTTTCTTGCCTTCTCGGACCTCTAGGAAAGACCCACGTTCTCGCCCTCCGCGTAGCCCACTTCGTCTTGGATCTCCACATCGATCCTCGATCGATCTGCATTCTCTCGTTTACCAAGAAGGCCGCGAATCAGCTGAGGACGAGGCTGGAGGACCTCATTGGGCCGAAGAAGGCGAGTTTACTCCAGCTTGGTTAGTTCTCTACATTTTTTTTCAGACATGACATGCATAACCTTTGTGTTGGGAGCTGCTGTATGGCTATCCTCCTTTGAACCGGTATGAAGGAAGCTGCTCCTGACCTCTCGACGACTCCAACGCGACCTTGCTGACCGCTTCTCTTCCTCTGCTTCCTTCCCTAGGAACCTTCCACTCGGTCAGTTCTGGGATCCTCCGACGCCATGCTCATCACACCGATCGGAGTCACGACTTCAAACTTCTGGATCCAGAGGAGAGCCTCAAGATCATCGTCGAGATGCTCAGATCTCAAACTACGGACGAAACCTCGCGGCTGTACTTGCCTCCTCTCGAGAGGTTCCAGTCTATCTCCAACGCTGAGGAGGTTCGGGGACATATTTCGAGGGCTAAGAGGCTAGGGCAGACCCCTGAGATGATGGCTTTGAAAGCAGAGGAGGAACTGAGCGAGAGGGCCCGGTCTTGTGAGGAGTGGTCGGATGAGCTTGCTCTTGTGCAGTATTCTGCGATGGTGAGTCGCATATTCATCTTCAGCTAGCTCGTCCAACAACCCGTGACTGATTACAATATCTCTTCCTCGCAACAGGTCTACGGAGAGTACGAAACTCTGCTTCGACGATCCAACACGATGGACCTCGACGATCTCGTCCTCAAAGCCGTCCAGCTGCTCGATAGGAAGCCTCTCGCCACGGAATCAGTTCGACACCTCTTCGTCGACGAACTGCAGGTAAATTCGGCCATCAGTCTTCCATCTTTCTTACGCCTGTGCTGATGAAGTCCTCGCTCTCTTTCCAGGATACGAACGTCGTTCAGTTTCAATTCGTCAAGTGAGTCGACGCGTCCTCGATCTTCTCGCAATCGGTCCCAGCTGAATCCTGTATCTCTCTCTCTTCAGACACCTTTCCAGGAATGCCGAAAGTATCACCGCCGTCGGAGATCCTGATCAAGCAATCTACTCGTTCCAGAGTGCGAGTGAGTCGCCTCCACTTCGATCTCCCTCTCCTCCTTCTCGTTCCGTCTGACCGTCTCTTCGTCGACCCTTTGTGACGGCCAGGACACGATAACGTTGCTCTGTTCTACGAGATGCTGCAGCATCGAAATCCCCAGCAACTCTCGCTCACCTACAACTTTCGGTCGACAGCGGATATCGTCGAGTTCGGAGCCGCTGTCATCGAGGAAGGTGCGTTCCTCCGAGCCTCTATACATCGGTGTCAGCTCCCGTCTTTTAGAGCGCGTTCCTGATCCTATTCCTTTCTCTCGTCTATCAGCTCCGTCTCGAATCCCCAGGGCCCTCACTCCCATCTTTCCTCGAGCCCATCCCGTCATCCTTCGAGTCAACGCCGACTTCAAAGAAGAGGCCGCTGCGGTCGTTGATGAGATCCTCTTCGAGCTCAGGACGCTCGAGATCAAGGGAAGCAAGGTTCTTGGATGGGATGACTTCGCTGTTCTGTGTGAGTCCATCGAATTCATCAACAGCTTCGTCGCGGGCATCGCCGAACTGACTTCTCTGGCTCTTTTTCGATGGCTTTCCTTCTCAACAGGCCGGCAAGGCTTCCAGCTCGATATCTTTGAGGTCGCGCTCAGCCAAGCGAAGATTCCTTACCGAGTGACGGGTGGTAGTGTGAGTGAACTTCATCCTTTTTCTCGAGTCGGATCCGTCCTCGAGCCGAGACGACTCGCTCAACCTGACTCTCGTCCCTTGCTTTCGCCATCTCGTCTAGTTCTTCAAAAAAAGAGAAGTCAGGCTTGCTCTCGCCTACCTGACGCTGGCTTGGGATCAAGAATCGATCGTGAGCATTCGATGAACTTCGTCCTTGCCTTCGAACCAAACGGAACGTTGACCTCTTTTCTCTTCTTCTCTCGTCGGGACAGCCTGCCTTCCAAGACCTTATCCTCGCCTTCTACGAACACGACCGACCTCCTCAGGTTCGTATAGCCCCATCTGTCTGTTCTCTCGATCGGTAGCATCAACTGACTCGTCCACTTCCCTCTTTTTCTAGGTTCCGATGTTGGAATACCTGGGCTCCAGGAAGACCGAGACTCAGATCAACCGCAAGACCAAGAAAGGCGAAGTGGTTACCGAGATGATTGATGTCGTCGAGAAACTGCAGCTCGCTCTTTTGGAGGTGAGTCTCCAAACTCCTTCCGACTCGCGTCGACCAGCGCTGACCTGGAGTCTTTCGTCGATCAGAATCGACCTCTCGAATTTCTCCTCGACATCATCAAACCCTCGCTCTTGCCACTCGGATCTCCTCTTTCTCCCGAACAAGATCTTCAGATCGACAACAACCTGAATCAGCTGGTGAGCTTACCCTCCCCCGCTCGAACTGCCCTTCCATCTTCTGATCGCTTCCTCCCTCCGCTCCCGAATCCTCGCAGGTCAAGCTCTCCGAGTATATCACTCACAAGGCTGCCGTTCCAGCAGCGGAGGAGGCTGATGGGCTGCGGTCGTTCCTGTTGAGCCGGTTTCTGAAAGAGATCTCGGAGGTGAAGTCGTTGGGAGGAAATTTCGACTACATCGATACGGATCCAGTTCGTCTCTCACTCTCTCTCTCTGTCTATCGTACTCTTTCCTCGCATCTCTTTGACAACTGATCTCTTTCCTATATTCCATCTCTACCAGAAGGTTACCTTGTCGACCGTTCACGCCGCTAAGGGACTCGAGTTCGAAGTCGTCTTTGTTCCTTCTGGTGAGCTTGTTCAATCTACATCTTTTGCGATCGAGAAGAAGGACCCATGGAGCTTACCTACGTTCTTGCCTTGTCCAGTCTACGATGGAACCTTCCCTCACAGTCGCTCGAGGGACGCGGAAGAAGCCTTTGAGGAAGAACGGTTCGTTTTCTCACTTCCCCACCCCACCGACGCGCTCGCTCGTCGACGTATCGCTGACGCCGTCTCTTGTATCTTACCCAACAATTCAACCAGTCGCCTCCTTTACGTCGCCGTTACTCGAGCCAAGTCGCTTCTCGTGAGCTTCGTACTCGTTCTCGTCTTCTCCATCTCCTGCCCTTCTCTAACGCGTGTTCCCTCTCTCTTCTCTTCCAGTACCTCTCCCGGCCTCATCAAAACTACGACAGGACAGGATCCCTCCCTCTCCATCCTTCTCCTTTCCTTTTCGGTCTTGAGCAGGTAAGCGGCCGTTCAGTCAAAGAACGAGAGCGAGAGGGAGAAGAACGTGAACTTCGCGAGTCTGACCACGATCCTCCTTCCTTTCTGCCACCCTCTCCCAGATTCCGACCGCGACCTGGTTTGACAAGACGCTCGACTGGTTCATGCGCCCTCTCGCTCGATTTTGGGCAAGGAAGCCGACGGAGAAAGGAGACGATGTGTCTTGAGCATTGGATCGTGGAAACGTGAGTCGTTCGCGTCGTTCCTTTCTTTCTTTCTTTCTTTCTTTCTTTCTTTCTGTCTTTCTTTCTTCCATTCCAGCAACCTGACTCCCCAACCTAGTTTCCGCACAGACATATCCCTTCCTCACCGACTTCTGTGGTGCAATCTTTTCACCCGTCCTGGTAGGACTCGGACTTCGGATCCAGCTCTCGAGCTACTCCCTCTCCTCTCTTGGGAGCGAATCCATCCGTCCCTCTTTCGACCTCGTCGCCACGGGTGAGTTTCGCCCTCCACTCTTCTCGTACCTCGTCCTAACTTGCTCTTTTCTTCTTTCTTTTTTCTCGAACCAGACTCCATCCGTCGCTACGTCTCTCGGCGGCGTTCTCGAATCCCAGTCTTCGAGGTCAAGAGGACGACGTCGACTCCGGTCTTCTTTCTTTCTCTCGCTCATTAGGGAAGTGCAGTCGCTCTTAGCGTGGTTTAGTAGAATCTCTCGTCTTTCAGCAGATAGTATTGTTTGTCTTGTCTTTTAGCGTAGCTTGTATCTTAATTTGGGAGGAGGTACCTGGGATGGAAAGCAAAGTGAAGAAAGAACCGAAAGCTCAACGCGTCTCCTCGAACCTCTCTCCTCTCGTTTCCTCTTCTCCTCCGCAGTCCCTTCACGAAAGCGTTTTCTCTCTTCCCTTCCTTCTTTCTCTTCCTTCACCTCTCCCGTATCAATCTCTCACTCTTTCTTCCACTCTTCTTTCCCTCCCTTCCTCTTCCCTCACCCTCCTCTCTTCCTCTCAACTCCCAAGCCCAGATCAGATCAAGCCAACCAAAACATCATGACAGAGAAAAAAAATTAAACACCCACAAACAAAGCCCAAACTCCCTTCGCATACCCTACGATCTCATCCGCTCCCAACTTGGACTCTCCAAAGATTCGATCCACAAACGTGATGGGTACTTCTCCGATCTTGTAGCCTAACGCTCGAGCTCGGACGATCATTTCCATCTGGGTGGGTGGTGACGGGTGGGGTGAGGAGGTGAGGAGAGGAGAGGAGAGGGATGACGGGTTGGAGAGGGAGGTCAGGGACGCGTCGAGAGAAGGGAGGGAAAGGAGGAGAACGAAGGGTTGTGGGAGTGGGAGATAGGTGGGGAGAAATGGGGACGAACCTGGAACACGTATCCTTTGGATTTGTTGGCTGCCATGAGTTCTCGAAGGACTGGGAGTTTGTACAACCTGAAGAAAAGGGCAGGAGGTGAAACGAGAAGGTCAACTCGAGCTCGTCTCTCCACGACCCGCCGCTTCTCCCACAAACCCGCTCCACCCTCAATCATCTCTCTCCCACCTCTCCTCTAACCCCGTCCCCTCCTTCTCCCTCTTCTCTCATCCCACTCACCTAAAACTCCCTGTCAAATCCGTCACGCCCGGTCTCAACACCGTATCCGCCAAAAAGTTAGCTCCCCTCGAAACCAACTTCCTCTTCAGATCCCACCCGTACACTCCTCCCGGTCCCAATCCAGGATACGCGCTCGCACTCCCTGTGAGCTGGCGAGATGAAGAGGTTGAGGAGGGAGGAGGGGAAGACGGGGTAGGATGGGAGGAGTATCGGGTTCCTGTGACGATGTCGAGGGAGTGGAGAGCTTGGAGTTTGATGAATTCTGGAATGAATTTGGGCTGCAGTTGAGGAAGGTGAATGTGTCGAAAGGGTGTGGGGGTGGGAGGGTTGATCGGGTGCGAGGAGGGAAAGAGAGAAGAAGGAGAGGCAGGGGAGGGAGGTTCGTGAGCTTTCGCTTCGCTGTTTCGCTTGTTCGAGTTGAGGAGAAGAAGAACGAACGTGATGTGAGAAATCTGCGTCCATGATGATGGCAAAGTTTCCTGTGCAGAAGTTCATTCCGTGCACGTAGGCAGTTCTGTAAATACGAGAGGAGAGAGGAGGAGGAGGAGGGAGGGAAGGGAGGAGGGTGGGTGAGCTTGAGCGGGAGAGAGAGGAGTGAAAGGGATATGAGATAGTAGAACGAACCCGAGACCGAGCTTTCCTGCTCTAGGCTTGAGGATCTGGGGAGGTGCGCAGCGGAGGAGGGAGGAGTGAGGAAGAAGAGGGAGAGGGAGGTGAGCTCGAGCTTGACGAGGAGATGGATCCAGATGTTTGAGCTCACGATCCTATCCTCTCCATAAACGCCTGCCAGTTCCCTCGCGATATCCTGAGTTCCATCTGGAGATGCGTCGTCTACGATGATGATTTCGAAATCCAGAGAGCTGTAGGACGGAGGAGGACAAGCAAAGAGCAACGAGAAGGGACGAGGAGAGGAGAGAGGTGAGCTCGACTCGTTTCGCTGGCCTTCTCGTCTGAATGAAGAAACTCACTTCTCCTCAAACACTCGTACGAGCAACCAGATGATGACTGGGAGGTTCTTGCGTTCGTTGTAAGCTGATATAGAGCGAGAGCCAAAGGAGGTGAGCTCTGAGGGAAGGAGAGAGGCGAGAGGTCGGTGCTCACTTGGGATGATGACCGAGTACTTGTTTCCTGTTCCGACGGGAGGTTGAGGCATATCGATGGCAGAGTGACAAGATTCACCGTTCATAAAAACACCGAGAGAGAGAGGATGGCAGTTTGGAGGAAGGAGAGAGATCCAAGGCTGTTTCAGTGCGTCCTCTCCTCCTCGGTTGACTTTCAAGCTCGAAAGAACTTCGACTCCTTCCTCTCCTCAAACCACAATCCCACCCCCCAAACCCACTCGTTTTCCTCTTCTCCCTCACCATTCCCACCATGCCTCGAGTCGTCAAGAAGCAGCAGGCAGAGGTCCGACACGATCCTCTCTACAAGGAGCTCGCAGAGGACGACCTCGTCCAGAAGTTTGGAAGAGTTTCAAAGCCTGGCAAGCGAGTCAAATCTAGCACAAAGAAGAACGAGGAGGGAGGGAAGGAGGAGGTTAGTACCGATCTCTATATATCCATACGCCAGTCTGAGAAGCGGGCATATACTCCGGACGAGAAAAGCTGACCTCTCTCTGTCCTTTGAACCAGGGAGCTCCTGACGCCAAAATGTCGAGGAAGATTCTTGAGCTCGCTCGAGAGCAGCAGGACGAGATGGATCAGCTCTTGGACGAGGATGCCGCTATCCCTGCTGAGGCAGAGGAGGATGAGGGGTGAGTTTATAGTCTTCACTTGCTTCTCTGGTGTTTGAGGGGGAGAAGGGAGAGGGAGGAGGAGGAGGAAGAAATGAGCTCGAGCTCAAAGCTCAAAACTTGAAAGCTCACCTTTCCTCCCCTTTGATATTTCCCTTCTCCTTCCAGAGAGCTCAAGTTCCGTTCACGTAAAGGAGAGGACGACGATGAGGATGAGGATGAGGACGAGGATTACGGGTCTGGAGAGGAGGAGGAGGAATACGAGGAGCTGGTGAGTTAGGTTTCCCTCTCTCTCCCTTCAAGCGAGCTCGACCTCGCTCTCACCCTCGCTGACGTCCTTCCCACTTCTCTTTTGCTCAGGAAATCGACCCCGAAGATCACGCAACACTAGCAGCCTTCATGGGAACTTCCTCTCGTCCAGCAGGTCAAACTCTCGCCGATGTGATTCTCGCCAAACTCGAGGAGGGAGCCGACGAGGAGGCGGAGGCTGGAGCCAAGGGAGTGAGGTTCGAGAGTGTGGGAGACGGTCGAGATCCTGCTGCTGGACTGCCGGAGAAGGTTGTTATCGCTTACACCAAGTGAGTACCATCGTTTTAGCTTCTCGGATGGTTGGCGGAGGAAGGAACCCCGGTCGTCGAGGTCGTCGCGTTCGAACGACGACTTCCCTCCTCTCTAGAGTCTCTCAACTCCCCTTCACTCGCTGACACAACCATCCCCTCCCTTTCATCCTTCACTCGTGATCAGAATCGGAGAACTCCTCTCCCGCTACCGCTCCGGACCCCTTCCCAAACCCTTCAAACTCCTTCCTTCCCTCCCTCAGTGGGCTCGTCTCCTCGCCCTGACTTCCCCAGCAGACTGGACTCCTCACGCCACCTTTGCCGCTACCAAAATCTTCGTCTCCAATCTGAAACCCAAACAGGCTACCGTCTTCCTCCGTGGTATCCTTCTCGAGCGAGTGCGAGACGACATGAGCGAGAACGGAGGAAAGCTCAACTACCAGCTGTACGAGGCTCTGAAGAAGGCGCTGTATAAGCCTGCCGCTTTCTTCAAGGGTATCTTGTTCCCTCTTTGTGATGTGAGTGACCTTTTCTCTTTCGTTTATCGACTCGAAGCTCGTTGAAGAAACGAACAGGGCTCGACGCGTCTGCGAATGCAGAGCTGACCTCTCTCCTCTCCCTCCCTTCCTTCTTCTCCTTACCAGTCCGCCTGCACCCTCAAGGAAGCCGCCATCCTCTCCTCCGTCCTTTCCAAATCCTCCGTCCCCATGGTTCACTCCGGAGCCGCCATCGCCCATCTCGCTCAAATGGACTACACCGGTCCCAACTCCCTCTTCATTCGTGTGCTGCTCGACAAGAAGTACGCTCTTCCTTACAAGGTCGTTGACGCCTTGGTTTTCCACTTCATTCGGTGAGTCTTCGAATATCCATCCCTTCCTTCTTCCTTTCCTTTGTTTGGTTCGAGTTCTTCGTTTGTTCGTTCGTTCGACGCGTTCCTCTTCCCTTTTCTTTCGCGTGATGTTTTCGACTCGCTTTACCTCTCTTAACTTTGCATGTCTCTCTTTCGGGGGAAATCTGCTTGAGGATATCAACTTAGTCTATATTTCTTCTGATCCCTTCCCTCCCTCGCACTCCTTCTTTCCTTCTCTCCTCCTCGAACACGTTCACTGACTCCTTCTTCTTTCTTCTTTCCCCCTCCGCCACCACCTTCCTTCTCTTTCGCTCTCCCTCCTCCCTCCGTATCTCATCCACGCTCGCCACTCACAGTCTCGCCAACGACAAGCGAGGATCGGGTATCAAGGGAGAGGAGAACATGCTTCCCGTTCTTTGGCATCAGTCTCTTCTGGTTTTCGTTCAGAGGTTCGTCCCGTTTTCCTCCTTCTCTTTTTTCTCGCTTCTTTCCCTTCCACACCTCCCTCCACACTCTCCTTCTCCCATCCCCATGGTCTCCCTCCGTCACCTTTCTTTGCATGATGTTTCCGACTCGCTTTACCTCTCTTAACTCGCATGTCTTCCCTTCCGAGGGAAGATCTGCTTGAGGATAACAATTTAGTCTATATTTCTTCTGATTCCGCACTCCGCCCACCTCATCCTTCCTATCCTTCTCTCGTCCTCACTACTCCACGTTTCGTTTCGACGCGTCCTCTTTCAAGCTTTACTGATTCTCCTCTCTCCTCCCCTTCCTTCTTTTTCCTTGCTTCTTCACCCAACTCCACCCCCTCTTTCACCCTCCCCTCGCACAAACAGGTACTCCTCCGATCTGACACCCGATCAGAAGGACTCCCTTCTCGACGTGATCCGAGTCCGACCTCATGCTCAGATCTCACCCGAGATTCGACGAGAGCTCGTGAGCTCGGTGGTGAGAGGGGAGCCTAGGGAGGGAGAGGATATGGAGATGGAGGAGTAGATTTGTTAGCCGTAGCCTTTTGCCCTCACTTTATGACCTTCGCATCCACGTTCTTCTTTGCTTTCGCGTTCGCTCGTTTCGTTCGTTCTTTCTTTTTGATTCGGGCGACGGAGGGAGGGAGAGGGAGATAGATAGAGACGCTTGTTTTGTTGGATTGATCTATCATCATGGGATCATTACACTCAACCGATCTAGACGAGAGAAAGGGAAAGAGCGACGCGTAGAGAACGGACCTGATGATGTCTTTATCCCGACCTCCTGATGTAGCTGAAGGCATGTCAAGTGTGTAACCATGGGTCTAGCAAGAGTAAGAGGAGAAAGGACCAGCGAGATCGGAAAAAAAAGAGAAGAGAGCGAGAGAAAGAAAGAACGACGCATCGAAAACGGACTCTGACTACTTGAGAGCTGACACTGGCGGCAGTTGGGCCGTCCTTTGTAAGAGAGAGGTGCATCCCACGTCACCCCCTCCAGATAGCTATCTTTCTCCCGGCGATCCAAGAAGTAGGGAGGAGAGGATACTCACGAAGCCATTCCGTCTGCCAGCAGTCTTTGGGGGTTCGAACAACGAGTAAAGGATCCGTCGCGCTTATGGGAGAAGTGAGGTGTGTTGAGCGGATGGATGAGAGGGAGAAGGGAAGGGAGGAGAATCGAGAAGCGAGAGGTGGGGATTTCGGTTTGGGGTGGTGGGGATTGCAGAAGAGAGTGAAAGGGAGGAAGCAGGGAGAGGGAACGAAAAGCGAGGAGAGGTTGACGCCGTTCTCTCCCCCTTCGGACATGGACCAAACTCATATTTTATCACTCAGAGAGACCATCCTTCTTCGTCTTTCCAAAGCCTTACATCCTCCTCGTCGAAAGCGAGAGGAAAGCGAGATACGACGGCGCAAACATCAAAGATGAGCTCGAAGATTTGGCCGACCGACGATTCCCGTTCTTCCTTGACGTTCTTTTTCTCGTACGAGACACAGAGCTCAGAACGAAAAACATTGACTCGTTGTGTCGTATGGATGCAGTAGTAAGAATGAAACGGCCGGAAGGCTTCGAGTCTCCGGAGGAAAAATGGAGGCGTAGCGATCTGAACCAAAATGTAAACAAACTTTCGAGGGCAAAGGTCAACAAGAGACGTTTTGCAAACCCCAGTGCGCTCAAGCGTGTCAGAGGACAACAGCGAGTCAGGATAATAACAAAAAATACCTAAAGTCTAAGAGAGTGAGCAAACGGAGTTTGAGAAGGTGAAGGAGAAGTAAAACGAGTACTGTAGAGCTTGAAAGAAGATGGAACGAGAGACATCGCGAGGACGAGGAGAACGCAAATGGAGTGGATTCTGGAGAGCTGGAGAGCGAGAAAACGCATAGGGCTATGAGTTGGAAGGGGAGGATAGAGAAGAGAGATAACGCGTAAGGCGCGGAGTCGTGAGAAGGAGGCAAAGCGAAGAACGAGGAGAAGGGAGGGAGGGAGATTTTCGTATTTGATCCATCGTATCACCTAGACTAGAACTAACCGAAGACGTTTTTTTTTTTTTTTTGTATTTGATCCATTGTATCACCTAGACTAGAACTAGCCGAAGACGATGTTGGGGGGGAAGATAGTGGAGAGAGAAAGAGTGAGAGATGAAGAGTATAGAGTATAGAAGTGGGATTTTTTTTTTTTGTATTTGATCCATCGTATCACCTAGAAGAACTAACCGAAGACGATGTTGGGGGGAAAGATAGTGGAGAGAGAAAGAGTGAGAGATGAAGAGTATAGAGTATAGAAGTGGTGGGAAGAGAAGAGAGAGGGAGGGAGAGAAAGAATTGTCATCTCTTCCGTTTTGAGAAATATCTAAGCTAGACTGGGTCAATTGTCATCAAATAACTTCCCGGCATGATTGGTGTAGTGGTATCGCGCCATGTTAGGGTTCAGTCTGCTTCATGGAGGTCCTCGGTTCAATCCCGGGATCGTGCCTTTTTATTGCGGGAACCCCGGAAGATTTGAGATGGGAGAAGAGGCTCGTCTTTCGCTTGCTTCGGTGGAACAGTCTGAGTGCGTCGAGGTAAGCTTGTGCAGCTATGATTACTTCTCTTATGACGTCCACGCAAGACGGGATAGGACTCCTGAGGCTTGTTTCGAGTGGAGAGGAGAGGTGGGAGTGGGTGGGTGGATTGGACGCGTCTTCTTTCCTCTCTAACTTCTTTCTTTTTCACTTTCACTTTCCGAGACTGCCGAGACTGCCGAGAACTTTCCAGACTGAGTCTGAGAAACTGAGACTGTGACTTGTTTCGCTCCTGATCTGGTGCTAAAGGGTGAGTTGATCCGGCGAGCCAAAAGGGCGTCAAATATACTACAAGTCTGGGTTCCTGGCTGTGCTAGGCAAAATTAATCGATAAATATTCCGGGACTATCTGGATGCAAAGCAGTGTAAAAGGAATGTAGGCTAGGGAGAAGAGAGAGCGAGAGGAGAAAGGGAAAGAGACGACGCGAACAACAACTGAAGTCCTTTCTTCTCTGCGTCCCAGCGGTCGAATACCTACTTCTCTGACTTGCGGATGAGGGCGCAGCACTCCTCTCTTCGGTCTCTTCAATCTCTTCGATCTCCTGACAATCTGGGGGAGTCTTTCATTCAACCCGTCACATCTTTTCCCTTTTCAAGGAGCCCAACACTCACGGCGCTCTCTTTCTCTCCTTCCGTCTCCTCAGTAACCTCCTTTGAGTGATCTACGCTCACTCTGGGATATCTAGGTAAATGTAGACTTGCTTTTCTTCCCTCAACACCATCCGCTTCTCTTTCCCGATTCCCTCTCTCTCTTTCTTTTCTCTTAGCTTACATCCAACCAGCATTCATACAGTGAAGCCCTAGAAGATGAGATTAATTCCCGAATACCAGCCATAATCTCTCTCCATCTCGACTCAGCTGTACTGTACAACTCATCTCGACGCGTCGTCCTTTCTTTTCCCACTCCTCTCCTCCCGCTCACCCTGAGAGTGTAGCTCCGAAGCTCAGAGCTCACCCCTCTCAGATACACAACACTCTGGGTCTACTAGCATCTAACACTTCATCAATTTCCTTGGAGCTGAGCGACGCGTCTCTTCAAGCATCGATGATCTGAAGGACAACGCAAACCAACCAAGGACAGTCAGCTAGGGGGCTCAATTACCTCCGAAAGAAGCTTGAAAGCCCACTCGCCTGACACTTGATAGCTCCCTGACTTGGGTCGACGGCAATGTGGAAAGCCTCAACGGCCTTGTCGAGGGGGAATCGGTGGGTGACGAGGCTCTTGAGGTTGATGAGGCCGGAAGATACGAGTCGGATAGCTTTGGGGTATTGGTTGGCTGCATGGAAGGAAGAGAGGACGGAGGTAGAGGGAAGGAAGAAGTGGAGAGAGGTGAGAAATCAGACGCGTCAAGAAGGGAGGCGACGAGCAAGGGCAGATTCAAGAAAGAGGACTGACCGTATCGGTACCTGGATAATAGGGGAGATACAGGAGTAGTACGATAGCTGATGGCCTGGGGCTCGAGAGGGAGAAGATGGAGCTGAAGTGGAGAACTCACTGGAACTTGAGATCGATCTCGAACGCTGACAAGTGTCCGAAGGGCATCTCTTGGGTTGAAGGACCGACTCCGATAACGAACTGACAAACATTACAAGTCAGCTAGAGCTCTTCAGAGGAAAAAGGAAGAGAGCAAAGACGCACGACAGTCGAGCCAAACTTGACGGACTGGGAAATGAGAAACGCGACGCGTAGAAAGAGATCAACAAAGTTCTGCTGGTCGAGACTCTCATAGAATCTGGAAAGCTCACAAAGATAGCGCTCCAGATCGATGACTTGACTCCGGTGCTGTTCGGTCCAAGCAAAGTCAGATCAGCGACGCGTCACAACTCCTTCTCGATTCTCCAACGAAAGAGCTTCTTCACTCACCACTCCAACGCCAACGAAAGCTCAATCCCTCCAGCAGCCTCCTTGATCTTCTTCGCGACATCGAGAGGCTCAACGCCGCGCTCGATGAGAACTGTACGAACAGAGGGGACGAGAGTTTTGGCAAAGTCCAGTCGGCTTTGAGTGATGCTGGGAGTTGAGATGGAAGAAAGGTCAGCTAGCCGAAAAACGCAACATGCTGAATAAGAAGACGACGAACTCAGTAATCACAATTGGGCAAGCCCCAGCAGCATGAGCGGCAGCGAGAGTGACGAGTCCGATGGGTCCAGCTCCGCTGTTTTTTTTTTTTTCGACAGAATCGAAAGGGAACGGCAGATACGATTAGCTCCAGAGTTCCAACGAGCGCACTGCTACTCGAGAGGACACTATCGACGACGTGAGCGGGAAGGAGGAAACTCACCAGATCACCAAAGGATCTCCCAATCTGAGTCCAGATCTTTCGATTCCGGCCAACGCGACGGCGAGAGGCTCAAGAAGGGCTCCTTCTTCGTAGGTGATAGTAGGAGGAAGACGGTGAAGCCACTGGGCGGGGTGGAGATGGTATCGAGTGAGAGTTCCGTGATAGGGAGGAGTTGCTGAAGGCGAGGAGAGGAGGATGACGCGTCAGTTGAGTGAACGAAGAAGGAGAGGAAGTCTATAGGATGACGAACAGAAGACTACGGAAAGTCCGGGAGCACAAAATATAGTAGGGGATCAGCGAGGATCCGAAGGAAGAGAAAGGAGAGGGAAGAGGACGAACAGACGACGTCCGGACCTGTCGAACGCAATCGAGAGAGGAAGATCAGCTCAGCCACATCCCATCCCTTCCAAAGCTTCCCAACCGCCAGATACGAGAGAAGGACGTACAAGCGTTCTGTGTAAGACCAGGAACGGTGTACAGAGAAAGAGGGAGGTCGTCAGGTCGGTTCTGTGGGGCGACGCGTCTTTGCGGTCCGATGTCGCGCGAAGGAGTGAAAAAGAGGCAGAGGAGGACGTACGTATCTCCCCGAGAGACAGAACTCGCCTGAATAGATGTGAAGGAGAACGGGGGATCGGAAGAAAGGATCAGAGGGAGGTTCAATCTTCAGCGACGCAAAAGAGCACTGCAGCTTTGAGGAGGAGATGGAAGGACGGGGACGAACAGTTTTGGCAAGGAACTCCAGCTTCGATGGCTACTCGATCTCCTAAAGGATTCAGCCGAACAAGAATGTATCAGCTCGAGTTCGAAATAGAAGAGTGAAGCTTTGAGAAAGGCGATGGCTCGAGCTCACCAACTTTCCACTGTTCGACTCCCTCTCCGACTTGAAAGACCTCTCCTGCACTTTCGTGTCCAGAGCCGCACTCATCGGTCACAATCATAGTTTCTCCGATTCGACCGTGCTTCCAGAAGTGACCTACGAGTTTGGCGAACGTGGGAAGGAAAGAGGAAAGGGAGAGGGAGGAGGAGGAACGAGATTTGTGAGCTCGAGCGTACTTTCGAATCGTCTGGTCGCTCATCTCTTTGCACCATCCACCGAGAGCGAGAAGGACGAAGCGAGGAAAGGTCTAGAAGGCTACTCACAATCACTCCCACAGATCCCCGTAGCTCGTACTCGAACGACGACTTGTCCAGGACCAGGAGTTGGGACGGGCTTTTGGACGATGTGAATCTCTTTCTTCTCGTTGTAGAAGCCTGCCAGGCGTAGAAAGAGGAAAGAAAAAAAAGGCTCGGAGTCAGATCCGATAGCCAACAAAGGGAGTAGGTCCGAAAAGAGCAGCAGAGGTGCGTAAGAAGAGGTATGGAGTCCATGAAGGAAAGGGAGGACAACAAGCCAGGTTGATATCCTTTCCGAGCGGAATCGCTTCTCCCTCCTTGAAGACCTTGAAGACAGGGTCGTCCAGAACGATTCGAGGGTTGTAGAGAGTCTGGTTGGAGGTAGTAGCCATATTGCGTTCTGCTTTGAGGGTGGATGGATGTTGGGAGAGAGGAATAAAGAAAGAAGGAGGAGACCGATGTGAGCTTCAGCCGACTATCCGCCGGTCGAGTCGCCTGATCGGGAAGAAACGGCGAGAATGGGGAAGATTTGCTCTGAGGAAGTAAATGTTGGGGCAAATTGAGGTGAGCAGGATGAAAGGACGCGTAAAACGTGGGCAAGAGGCAGGACAGGAGGAAACCAAAGAAAGAAAGTCGCGTCGTCGCCGCAGAGCTCTCTTTCCTTGGCAGTTCATCCTCCTTCTCCCACCCATGCTAGAGAGCTGAGAACAAGAACAGATTTCAGAGATGAAGAGGATCTATATCTTCTCTCGCAAAGTTCAACTTCGGTATCTTTTGCATTTTTACCCCTTGATCCCTTTGTTCCTGCGCCAGAGATCACCTTGAACCTCAGCTCCTCTGAGCTCCTCCTTCCTCCTCCTCCTCCCTCCCTCCCTCCCTCCCTCCTTCGATTTCAACAAAGAGCTTCCCTTCTTCCTCTGCTTCTTCTTCGCCGGCCGAAGTGGACCCCAACCCTCTTTGCTCTCTCGACACTCCCTCCCCCAGCTTGCCTCCTCTCTTCGCTCTCCTGTTTGACGTTCAACAACAACCAGTCGATCCTCCTCCTTCCCTCCCTCCGTCAAGCCCCCCTCTCGGCTCTCCCTCCTCGCCTCCTCTTAGACCAGCTCCCTTCAACTCTCACCACTCAAGATGTGCTGCACTGCGAAGTGGAAGAGGGAGATCGTTCCTGATCACAAGGTGAGTGAGCCTGCAGAGAGAGAGGGCGGAGAGAGAGAAGGGATGGACGAGCTGACGATCGTTTCCTTCCTTCAGTTTGACTTCCTCAACGTATGTTCGCGTCTTCTTCAGCATATATATATCACTTCAGATCTGAATGTACCTTTGTCCCTTCTCCAGGTCCAAGAGTATCACTCCAAGGCCTTCTTCACTCGAATCAGGTCAGCCTTCCTCCTCCCCTTCCCTCCCTTCATTCAGCCCCATCCTTCGTTGCTCCGAGCTCATCTTCTCTCCGTCCCTTCTTCTTCTCTCTCAGATACATCTGGCTCTACCTCATGGTCCTCATCACCGTCGGAGTCTACTGCGCCAATATCTACACCGCCGTCACCATGCTCGTCGCGGACGGATGGACCAACTCGATCTTTGGAAAGTGCGGAGTCAGTTGTGAGGTGAAGATCCCAGTAGATGTCGGGAAATGGATCTTCGTAGGATGTATCATCTTTTCGTTCTTGCTGGTGAGTACCATGCCTCTTCTGGGAGGTTGGAGCGCGGGCAGGAGGCTTGAGGGGAGAGGAGGGAAGGGAAGGAGAGGAGGGACGAGCTCGCGTGGATCGACGAGCTCCTTTGCTCGTTCTGTTCTGTAGAGTTTCAGCTGAAACATTCTCATCATCTTATCTTCAGCTCGGTTACGAGACTCACAAGGCTAGGAAGGTCATTGCCAGTCGAGATATCTCGTACGCTTTCACCAACGTCATGGCCAACGGATACTACTCCCTTCGTTCGTTTCCTCCCTCCTTCCTTTGACTCGCGTCCCGCTCCTCCCCCTGGAACATTCTGACCTCGACTTCCCTTCTATTTTCTCGGGCTGTCTCCTTCTCATCAGGATCCTACGCCCACTTCTGCTTCTTCTGTCAGATCAACAACTCGACGAAGAAGACCGACGACTTTGCTTTCTTCATCTTCTTCACGTTCAAGGGTTCGTCCCGGGTCTCTCCTTACTCGTTCCACGTCCATTCTCCCGAAACTGACCATTTTTCTATCCTCGCTTGTGTCTCCCAGGCTGGAAACATCTCCTCCTAGCTGACGCTCCTCGACAGGTCATCTCCGCTCTCACCCTCTACTCCTTCGCAAAGGCGAACAAGTTCGAAACCGATGATCTCTCCAAGTACTACGATAACAACTGGGTCACCGCTACTCTTCTGGTCTCTATGATCTTCACCGTCATCGTCTTCGCCGCCGACATGATCCTCCTCATTTCCGCCGCGATCCTCTACATCCCTCTCCTCTGCTACATTCAGGGAAACTTGAAGGTGAGTCGGATATCATTTCTGCGAGAAAACTATGACTTGAGACTGATCGCACCTCTTCCCGATCATTCAGGAGTACTGCTGCCACAAGATCGACAAGGTTCGTCTCTCCTTCCAACCTCGCGACGCGAACCTTGTCGTCGCTTTCTCCTCTTCTTCCTCCACCGAGCCCGTCTGATCAACTCCTCCCTTCCTTCCCCATTTACTTCTTCCAACAGCGAATTGCTGAGCTCATCAAGCGAAAGCAACGTCAGAGAATCGCTCGAAACGCCGCCATGGAAAAACGTCTCGCAGCCAAGAACGGAACGTCGCCTGCTGCTGCTGCTGGAGGACAGGGAAGCTACGCTCATCAACCTACGCTGCCGAACGTCTCTCTCGACGAGGAGGATGAGGATATGAGCAAGCCGTTCGGACTGAGAGGAGCGGAGATCGATGGTGCTGGAGGAGCGTACGGAGGTGGAAGGGCTGTTGGGCGAGGAGATCAGGACGAGAAGTACTGGGCTCCCGAGATGCCTCCAGGTGCTGAGGATTACCACGGTTGTAAGTTCTCCCTTTTCTCCCTCTCCTCCGTGTCTCGCCCTTGGCTCCTCGTTGGCTGAAGCTGTTCACCTCCTGGATCGTTACTACCGCTAACGTCTCCCCTTTTCCTCTTGTCGCGTCTCGTCTCGTTCCCTTTCTTTCCCTCCCTCTCCAGACGGTCCACCTCCTATGCCGATGTACCAAGCCTCCCCCGCCGCTTCTTCCTACCAACCTCCCTCCCGAAACCCTTCCTACCCTCTCCACTCCCAACTTCCTCTCCAGCAACAACGTCTCCCCGACTCTTACGCCTCCTCCTCTACCCTTGGATCCTACGACCTCCACCAGGCTCCTCTCGACTACAACAACAACCAAAGCCAAAACAACTACTACCCTCAACAATCTTCCAACAATCCGTACCCTTCCTCCCAAGACCACCTTCAGCAGCACGACCTCACTCGATCCTACTCCCCTTCCCAATCCCTCTACACCTCTCCTCCTCCGCCCCAGCAGCCGCTCGACTACTACTCCAACGACGTGTCGGGTCAGCACAGGAGGAATCTCACTCAGGACTCCCTCAATAGCAGCGAGAACGGAGCCATGGTTTACGCGAGCGAGCAGGGAGGAGTGGCTGGAATGGCGAGGACGAGGGAGGAGGAGAGATACTACGCTTCGCCTCCGCCGCGAGGAGGTAGCATGTACGCCCTCGACTCGGACGCATCGGCAGCAGGAGGCTCGGCAGGTCAGCAGCACCAGCAGCAATCGTCGTCGACGGAGGGACAAGGCTACCCGGCCGACTACAAGGCGTTGTATCGACCTTAGGCTAGGCGGAAGGGAGAGTCGGGTTGCTGGTCGACTCGAGGTTCGTTTGGTGGTCTCGATTTCTTTTGCTTTTGTTGCTTCGCTCCCCTTTTTTTTCAGCCTTTATCTATCGCTTCTTTTTTAGGTGCGACCTGCATACCTTCGTTCCTTCTTCTCATACCCTTCGATCTCTTTGCTTTCTTTCCGTCGCTGAGCTCGCTCTTTCTCCTCGTTCATCTCCGTCCCCTTCCTCCCTCCCCCTCTCTCTCTCTCTGCCATGACTCTGGGTTCCTCCACTCCTGGCTTTGCCGTCCTCCAAAACCACTACGACCAATCCGAGGAAGTCCGTATCCTCTCCGGCTCCTCCCTCGTAGGCATCTACCCTTCTCTCGCCATCGCCAACCATCAAGCCTGGATCTCTTTCAGAACGACCGTCTGGGATCCCGAAGAGGAGGGATCAGGAACCGAAACTCATCCTCCTGAAGAGAGCGAGTTCCAACTGCTTGGAGCAGATCCCTGTTCTTGGAGGACTTGCGATGGGGATGGACGAGGGGAGAACGTGCAGGATGAGAACGGCGCTTTAGGTTTAGAATGGAGCCGAAGATGAAGAGAAGGAGGAGGAGGAAGAGGAGGAGGAGACGGAGAAAGGAGGAGCGACGAAGAAGAGGAAGATCTGATGAGCTCGGATGCTCCTTCTTTCCTCTCCTCGTTTCGCTTTGTACCACCTCGGAAGCTGGAATCTATATTGGTGATTCGTGTCTGTATCGTCTCCTTCGATTAGCTGGGTATCTATGCTGTCGAGATTAGAGACACTGCTGCTGAGAAGTGACGTCCTCGCAGTAAGGACCTCGAAGTCGACGCGTCGCAAGATCCCTCTTCCTTCGAGGATACGTAGAGTTGAGCGAAGCTCTTCCACCTGAGAGATCAGCAGCCCGTAAGCATAAGTGGAATTGAGAGTATTTTTGAGCTATCGAAAAAAAAAGAGACACCAAGCTCGCGCGACAGCTCGACGAAAGTGAGCTTCACCTTCCGCTTCCCCCCCGTCCACCACCATCCCCTTTCCTTCAACATGTTCTCTCCCCATTCTTCTTCTGCCCAGGCTTCCTTCTTCACCGAAGGATATCAAAACCTCCATCAGCTCGTCCTGGATCTTCTCTCTTGAAAGGACTCGAGCTCACACTTCTTCTCGCTCTTTTTGTTCTTTCTTCTCTCCCTCTCTCTCTAAGTTCTACCTCACCTCGTACAATCCCTACGATGGAGCTCACATCGACGACGATCCTCGATACTACTTCTCCAAAGCAGGTCGTCACAGTCCCTGCATATTCCTTCTCTTGTGAGCTCGCCTCTTCTCTCGTCCCCAACCTTTCTTCGTTCGCTGACTCCTCCCTCCCTCCCTCTCCCTCCCCCGCCGTTGCCCTCCATCTTCTTTCTTCGGCTGAAGTAGATATCTTCTGCCGCCTTCCTTAACCTCAGCTGTACTCCTCATCAACACTCCCCCCGGAAGAGAGTGGCCGCTCCTTTCCCCGCTTATCCGACGCGTCCTCGTTCCTCTCGTTCTCGGAAGAAGATACAAGACAAGCTGGAGGGTGGATGGGTGCGGGGAAGGGGGAGAGGGGAGGGAGGAAGGGAGGGGAGGGAGGAGGGGAAGGAGAAGGAAGGAGAAGAGGTCGAGTTTCGTTCGATGACGAGTTGACAGGGGAAGGGTCGTTTCTGAGGGAGTTAATTCTCGCATTTCTCTATCTCAAGTTCATATAGATGCGGAGACCTCTCGGCTACGAGAAACAAGCTTGAATCAAACGGCTCCATGGTAAGGAACGAGGAACGGCCACGACGTATAAAGAAAAAAACAAAGATCGAGACGGAAAGGGCGTTCGTTAACCCCACTTGAAGTTGAACTGCTGTCCTCCTCCTCCTCCTCCCTGCTGGTGGAAGAAGTGCTGGAAGGGATCTCCTCCTCCCGAGTGATGCTGGAACGGAGATCCTCCTCCTCCTCCGTGTCCGTTCGACGAGTCGTTAGGATCATCTCCGTTGTCGAATCGTTGTTTCAGCTCTGTGCGAATGGACGAGAACGAAAGATAGGTTTGATCAGTTCTAAGCGCGAGAAAAGGGACACACGACGAGAGAGGAGTGGGACGAACCAGGGTTGGACAGAACTTCGTAGGCCTCGTTCAAAGCAGCCATCTTCGCCTCCGATCCTCCCTTGTCAGGATGAGCTTTCTTGGCTGCTTGACGGTAGGCTCGCTTGATAGTTTTGGCGTCAGCATCGCGAGAGACTCCGATGATCTGAGGGATGGGAAGAAGCGGAAGGGAGGAAGTTAGCGTCGCGAGAAGAGAGAGGCGTTGTTGGAAAGGGAGAAGGAGAGAAGAGACGCGCCTTGTAGTAATCCTTCGCCTTCGACTGTTTCAGCAGACGTTGAGCTTTCTGGAGACGGTTAGCGACCTATCGAAGGTCCAGAAGAAAGATGCGAGGATGTCAGTTTGAGACTCGATGAGCTCGAAAGGGACGGAAAGTGCGACGCGACTCACATCCTGACTCGACCTCCCCGAAGCTTCAAAAGCCCTATCGAGCACCCTCACCGCCTCCTCCCAGTTCTCATCCTTCATCAACTTTTCTCCTCTCCCCACCAGCCCATCCACATCCTCCGAACTCATCTTCAGCGTCTCCTCGCAGAACTCCTCAGCCTTCTTCGGCTGATCGATCTGGACGTAAGCCTTGCACGCCGCTGACCAAAGCCTCCTCCTCGGTTCGCTCTTGATCTTGGCATCTGGAGGAAGGTACTGGGAGTAGGCGTCGATGGCTTCGTCGAAGGAGGTGAGGAGGGGGAGGAGGACTTTGAGGAGAGGACGCCAGGAGGTTCCGTCGGAGAGGAAGTTGTTGGCTTGGACGATGGATTTGGAGAGAGATTTGAGGAGTTTGAAGGCTTTCTTGCAGGATGGGGAGTCGGGATCGTAGTGCAGGCACTGCTTGAGTTGAGGGAGGGTGCCGCCAGCTGTTTGAAGAGGATCGAAGGGGAAAGACGGGAGAGGAAGTGAGTCGATAAGTCGAGGAGAGGCGAAAAAGGAGATGACTCGACTTACACTCTTGCAAGAAGAACGAGAGAGCAGCCACCTTGATAGCGAGTTCCGGAGAGGAGGGATTCAAAGCGGCCAGCCGACTGGAAAAAAAAGATGAAGATGAGAGATCAGGACGAGGCGAGGAGATGGAGGGAAGGAGGACGAAAGCTCAGCAACTCACGTCAAGTCTCCCACTCCGTCCTCGATGTCACCCTTCGCCAGGAAGCAACCAGCTCTCAGCTCTCTCGCTTCGACGCAGTTGGGACTGGTTTCCAATACGGTCGTCGAGGTCGAGATGCAGGCGTCGTGGCGTTTCTGTTTGGACGACTTTCGGGCTGATGCGAGGGAGACTTCGGCTGATTTGATGGAGGTGAGCTGCAAGAGACGGACAGAGCTGAGTCAGCCCGGGCTCCTAGCAGGTCTGAAAGAGCCAGCAAGTCTGAAAGGGAACGAACCATGGCCGTCGCGGCAGAGTCGGAAGGGGAGGACTTGAGGAAGGCTTTGAGCTCAGCTTGAGCTGAAGCGAAGGATCCGTCCTTGATGTAGATCTTAGCCTTCTCGAGATGAGCCTGGAGAGGAAGATACGGATCTGCGAGTCAGCTCAGGTCTGTGGGTGGACCGAGGATAGAGATGGATCGACGGACCTTCGCGAAAGCAGGGTTGAGCTTCAAGATGGAGTCGAAGTCGTCGAGAGCTTGAGATGTTCGACCGATGGAAAGATAGGCTGTAGCTCGCTTGTAGTGAGTGACATAGTTGGGATCGTGCTCTGTTTAGAATCAAGATGTGAAGGGATGTAAGCTCGAGACGGAAGGTCGAAGGAGGACGAAGGCGAGCTCAGCCGTCGCTTCCTTCTCCTTTTCCTTCTCTCCTCCCCTCCCGCCTTCTATACAGAGAGTTGGAGTTTCGGGGCAAAACAGGGACGTACCCAGAGCTTCTCCAAATGCCTTTGCTGCATCGCTGTAGTATCCCTGTGCCAGCAGCCTGTTTGCTTCGGCGAGGAAAGGGGATGCTTCCTCAGCCGTCGCCTCGACTTGAACGGCCAGGAAGGGAGAGACGGCCAGGAGGAGGAGCGGTAAGAGCGAGTGTTTTGGTAGGAGCATCGTCGATGTGCCCTAGGATGGAATGAAATAACTCTAGTCGGAGAGAAAACGGAAAGGGAGCGTCGTGGAAGTTGAAGGTCAACTTGGTTTGACGTGGCAGCGTTCAGCTCGTCCATTCCTCCCGTCCTTCTCCGCGGTCCAGAACCATAGAACAAGGGAGAATCTGCCCAGGTGAATTTTCGATGCGAAGAGGATAAAGGCCTCCATATCTTCTTAGCTGAAAAAACTGTCCAAAAACGAGTTCTTCTCGGAGCCAAAATTTCGAATCAACTTGGGCTTCTTCCGAGCTGACCTTTTTCTCCTTCCTTCCTTCCCCTTCACCGCCAACCCCTCCCTTCCCAGGATGTCCCTCCTCTCTCGGCCCACCACGATCCCTTCTTCTCTCCTCCACCTCACCTTCAACTCGCTCCAACATCGTCATCTCTCGGTCCTCTCTCCCTTGCGGTCGTACGGGTTCGGAGAGGCAGATCGGTCTTCGAGAGGAGGAAGCTCACAAGGACGAGGAGGAACCAGCAGCTCCAGAGGTCGTCCAGCTTTCGGTCTCAGGGACGACGCAGACGGAGCTGGAGACTATCCGCCGTCGGGGGGTTCTTCGTTCTCCAGAGGGCCGTCGTCGTTTGGATCCGGAGCGAGAGGAGGGAGGGGAGCAGCTCGCGGAGGAGGAGGAGGGTCAGGAGCGTTCCCTACTCGAAACAGCAGGGCCGAAGCGAGAGAAGACTTTCAGAGGGACGAAGACCCATCTCATCTAGATGGAGATGATGAGTTCGATCTCGGAGAAGACGCTCCTTTCACCAAGGTCAGTTTGCAGGAGACGGAAGGAGGACACCTCGTCGTGAACTCGAGCTCATTCCCCTCCCTCCCGTCTCTTTCTGGCAGAACGCTCGAGGACGAAGTCGACCACCTCCCCGTCCCTCTCAACCTTTCCAATCCACCTACGCCCGCTCAGCCGATGGAGACCCGCCTTACCAGCAACCTTACACCAATCCTCGAAATCGTCTCACAGCTCACGCAGGTCCCAGTCGAGCACGACCCGACGGAGGGATTCCAACCTTCGAGTCCGAGGAGGACAAGGAGATCAGGATGAGGAAGGTGTACAACCGCTCAGAACCAAATTGGACGTCCAGTATACCTCAGGGAGCGACGGCTGCCATTCGACAGGAGTTGTTCAACCAGACGACAGTGAGTCGACCCTTTCGCCTTTTTCTCGACGCGTCCCAGTTCGTTGACTTTTCGTTTTGTTCCCTTTTTCCCTCCCTTCCAGGCCGAGACTGCTTCGAGAGAAGCTACTCGGAACTCATTCCTCAACCCTCGGCATCGTCCAGCGACCACCTTCGAAGCACCCGGCTCCGTACAGCACTTCGATTTCGCTGAGGAGTTCGCCCCGTCGTGGCAGACCGTCGAGGCGAAAGCAGCTCCAGAAACGCCTGGAAGAGATCCTCTTCTGGTTCGTCCAGTCTCTCCAGTTTTTCCCTTTCGCATGCATCGAGCTGACATACTTCTCTCTCACTTCTACAGAGTCTCGGAATCCGTCCCATCATCGTCTCAAGACTCAAGACTCAATTCCCGGAGGTCGTCGAACCCACCGCGTTCCAAACGGCTCTGATCCACGGAATCATGAGTGGGAGAGATGTCGTTGCTAAGGAGGATACTGGAGAGGGAAAGTAAGTAGATGAATACCTTTCTTCGTTCGAGATACAATCAAAGCTGACCTTCGGTCGTGTTTTCTCAGAACCTTCGCGCTCCTCCTCTCCCTCCTTTCCATCGAACGACCCGACCGGAAACGATCCACCATCCTCTTCATCGTCCCCTCCGCCACCCTCGCTCATCAAATCTACGAATGGGCTGTTCGTCTCATCCCTCTCAAAGCCTCCATCCCCTCTACCGTCGGTCTTCTCCTTCGTCCTTCCCTCCCCTCCTCTCCCTCTCTCGAACAACGACGCGACACCCTCCTCGCCACTCCTCCTCACATCCTCATCGTCACCCCCACCGCTCTCGCAGCTCTCCCCGAATCCGATATCCACTCTCTCACCCAATACGTCAGAGTCATCGCCATCGACGAGGCCGACTCGCTCCTCTTCGTTCCAAGCGGGAAGGAGACGGCCAAGCAGGTCGCGAGGAAGAAGGAGAAACCTACTCGAACCGTCCTTCTCATGCGATCGATCCTCACGAGGAAAGCGTCCATGAAGCCCATCGGATCAGCCACCTTCGTTCGGAAACCTCAGGTCGTCCTCCTCTCGGCAACGCTTAACAAGAAGTTCCGACATCATGTTACGGAGCGAGAGAAGTGGGTTCATCGAGGAGTGGGAACGGTTCACATCCCTTACGACTCGCACGCTGGAGGAATGATGCCGAAGGTGCTGCTGGGGCTGAGCGACGGAAGAGGTGGAGAAGGGAGGTTCAAGGGAAAGGTTCAGCATCACGTCGTCGTCGTTGCGCCAAACGGAGATCTTCGAAACCTCGAATCGGAACCCATCCTCCCTCTCGAGCCAGCCCTCCCTCCTCCTCTCACCGCCGACGGCAGACCCGATACGAACATCCAACCCCATGTAGCCGAGGCGATCGCGGAGTTGTGGGCTTTGGGAGAGGAGAAAGCTCAGATGGATGAGGAGGAGGAGGGAGGAGGAGGTTGGACGACGAACCCTTTGAGGAGAGCGACGCTCGTGGTCGTTCCGGAGGGAGTGCGAGCGCCTCGGTTGGCGGAGGACTTGCAGGAGTTCGGACTTGATGCTCGAGGGATCGAGATGGACAAGGACGAGGATCGAACCGAAGTCATGGAGCGAACAGGAGGACCCTCAGCAACGAAACCCAAACCCAAACCCAACCCTCTCAACGAAACCTTCTCCTCCCCCATCTACATCTACAACCCTTCTCAACTCCGAGGAATCGATATCCCCTCCCTCACCCAAATCATCATCGACTCTCGAGCCTTCCAAACAGCCGCAGACTACATCCATCTCTCCGGTCGAGTGGGTCGAATGGGTCGAGCCGGACGCGTCGTCGTTCTCGCCGAAGGGGACAGGCAGGAGACGCCGAGGGAGAAGGAGATGAAGGCTGAGTACAAAGAGGCGAAGCAGCAGTTCACGAAGAGGATGCAGCAGCATGCTAAGCTGCGCCAGCTCAGGTTGATCGAGGGAAAGGAGGAGGAGTGGCAGGCGGCGAAGGAGGCGATGGACAACTCGTGGATCAAAACCTCTCGAGTGCCTGCTGGGGAGACGGAGAGGGTGGCGAGGATGTTGAACGAGAGGGTGGAGGGAATGGAAGTGGAGAAGTTGGAGTATGTCAGATGACTGTCGTTTGTTCTTGTTTAGAGATCTCCTCGTTCGGTTTGCTTCATGTTTCGTCTCTTTCGTTATGTTCACGACCCACTTCTCTTGCTCGCCTCGTACTACAGCACGCAAAGAGATTGACGGACCATGGTTAGGTAGATGGAGGGAGAGTGGTGTGTGAGATAGCGACGAAAAGGGATAGAGAACGACGACGGGAAACGAGAACAAAAGCCCGAAACAGAAAACAAAAACAAACAAAAACAAAACGAGACGCGACGAACAAAGGGTCCCTTCCTTCTCCTTTTACTCCAGCCTACACGATCCTCTCTCTCTGAATCTGAAAGTACCCATTCAACTCCATCGGATCCCAAACCGCACTCCCTTCCCTTTTCTTCTGTCTCTCTCCCATCGTGCCCTGAGACGGAGTGATGCATTCCTCTCGTCCTTCCTCCGTCGATCCAGGCGAGTCCTCGCCAGGAGTCCAGATGAGAAGGGATTCGTCGAAGAGGTTCGGGAGAGGTCGGTCGAGGTTGAGAGGAAAGGTTCGTTCGGTGGGAAGAGGGGTGGTGAGGAGGGAGAGTAGGGAGGAGAAGGGGAGGGAAGAAAGTGGAGACGTGGTTTGGATGAGATCAGGAGGAGTGTAAGGACGGTGGGAGTAGTGGGTTTGGGAGTGACTGGATTTAAGAGCTGAGTGGAGAAGATAGAGAAGGTGAGCACAGATGAAATGGAAAGGAGGGAAACAGAGCGAGCGAGGCTCACGCGACGGCCGTTGTTGTTGATCACCTTTCCCCCCCGACCCTCTTCGGACCTTCTTCGCCACCCTCCTAGGTCCAGCATCAACCACCGGTCCAAAATCCTTCAACCCGCGAATCCTTCCGTCCACAGCCTTGAGAGGAGTGAAGTAGAGGCCCGAAGGAGGGTTGGCTTTCTGTGCTTCGAAGATCGAAGCGGACGAGGCACCGAATCCAGGTCGACTACTGGCACTGACGAGGGAAGAAGGCGTTCCGAAGATCGTTGGGCTCATCGGTTGAGGTCGATTGAAATCCATCTGGAAGGTTGGTTCGTCAGAGGGAGTGGGGAAGGGTTCGTTGTTGCTGCAAAGGAGGAAAAGGGGTGGGTCGCCCGAAGGGAAGGATTCGTTGGAACGGCGTCGGCGGAGCTTGGAGAGGGAGGAGGTGCTGGGGGAGGTGGGAGAAGATGGGAGTATCTGGGAAACGAGAATAGGGTTTCGATGAGAAAGAGAACGGGAAACAGGAGGAAAACGGAAAACGAGACGAACCGAGCCGCCTGGAACGAGTTTTCCGAAGAACGAGAGAACCCTCGACCTGGGGAATTCTGCGAGTGGAGAGATAGGTGAAGACGGAGAGGAGGTAGCCATGGTAGGAGAAAGGAAGTCCTGAGTTCTGCCAGGAAGGTCGAAGAAGAGAGGAGTGAGAGATGAGGGGAGGAAAGGTTGAGGTTGGAGTATAAGAGGTCGAAGGAGAAGAGCTCCTATCCGCAAGAATCAGCATATCCCTATGTGCCTAATGCAGGTCCCACGAAAATCGGAGGCCGTAGAAGCTGGTCGGAAGAGCAAGAGAGCAGCGAAGGAGAACTTTGGTTGCTGGCGTTTCGACTCCTGACCGCAGAGCCGGTTCGATTCCGAACTTTAGCAACACATCTGCGCGACTTAAGTATGTGGAGAAAAACAAAGCTCGGCATCTATCAAAGCTCGTCATGACTAGAAGAAGTCTTCGCCAGAACTGTGACGATGATGCGTCGATATCTTGTGAGAGCAGGCGTTCCGTCGTCCGTGACCTGCAAGAAAAGCACGACGACGTCGAAGACCGCTTTGAGATCGTTCATTACGTCGTCGAGAAAACGAGGCGAAGAAGAAGAAAGGGTCGAACGGACCTTCAAGATCAAATGGAAGTCGCGTCGTTCCTTGAACCAACTCCTCCACGAGATTTCCCCTGGAAGAGTAAGCTTGAGCTTTGAGCTTTGTGATGTGCCATGAGTCTCGAGGGTTGGTACTTCCTTGTCGATCTGGTGAAGGGGAAAAGGAGAAGAGGTGAGGTGAGAAGAAGAAAGAAGGATAGGACGCGACAAGAGAGCGGGAAGGCGTACTTCGTTTTGAATCGATCCAACTTCCTTGTACTGGAACCACTCGTACTTGAGAGAGTCACCATCAGGATCCGAGCTACTTGAAGCGTCTATATCGATGGTCGACCCAGCTTTAGTGGTGATCCGGATGGGCTCGAACGAGTGATCCCCAGCGACGACGACGGAGGGAGGATGGTTCGTGTTGGAGAAATTGGAGGTGAGCGTCCATCTGCAGCAGACCGAGATCAGTCTTCGGGACGTTCAGAGATTAAGGATAGGTAATTGAAGACGACTCACTGAATCCTCGCAGCGAAGTCGTTCTGGTATTCCTTCCTCCACCTCCATATACTCGCCTGTCCGCTCATCTTGAGCTGACCGTCGACTGGAGAGATGACTCGATCAACAGCGTCGGCGTAATGGTTGCTGGAGCCATCGAGAACACGGGTGTATCGACCACCCCATCCTCCGAAGGTGGGATCGAGAGGGTAGTTGAGGCCGTTCTTTCGGAGAAAAAAAAAGAGGGGACGGTGGTCAGATTCGGATTGGACGCGTTTCGCGAGAAGAGATGAAGATGATACGGACGGGGATGGCTCCGAGGAATGCAGGAGTGTCACCTGATTGAAGAGGAATCTTATGGAGATCAGAACAAATGAAAGAAAGTCCAACGAAAGAGGACGAGAGAAGAGAGACTGGAAGAGAGAAAAGAAACGGAAAGCTCACCTTCCATGATGAAGTCGAAGTCCGGATATTTCCTTCCAAGAGGTCCTAGCTGGATGTTATTCTTAACCCAGTCCATCGTGACGGAGTTTTGGTCTCCTCCGGTGAACCCGTCTGCGATGAGGAAAGAACGCAAGTCAGCGAGCGAGGGAATCGAGACGCGTGCAAAAGTGGGAGTTGAGGACTACAGCACGAACAGAACTTGTCGCCAGAGATTCCAGTCCAAGTAGCGAGAGAGTACTGATTTTCTCCGTGAACACTTGCGATCTGATGAAGGTAGGAGAAACAACGTGAGCGAAATTGAACGAGAAACGCGTCGCGATTCCAAGGTCGACTCACGTAGGATAGCTCGGGGAACTCTCTCCGGATCCAAGGACCTGCATCGTCTTGATCGCTGATAGCATACACTCGAATCTTGGATACGAAGGTTCGAACTTCCTCCTTGGACCTGCATACCCTACTGAATCAGTTCTCTGCTCCGATTCGACTCTCGCTCTCTGCACGAAGAAACGACGACTCACCTCGTTCCCCTCACGTGCCACAAAGCCTGAGCTAGACAGTTTGCTCCTCCCCAGAGCTGAACAAAGAGCGGTCGTTCGTAGATATCGATCTTGTCGACGGTAGCGATGAGGTGCTTGGATCCTGGTGAAGAGAAAGAGGGAGAGCCAACTCCTGACATTCCAAAGCGAGGGAGAGCTGACTAAGAAGGGAGAGGTAATGTCAACGTCCTCTTCAAGCGAGACGGATATAAAGCTAAGTCTTGGAAGACGCACGTAGGTCCCCGATGCGAGGCGCTCTGCTGAGGGATAGGGATTTGAAGGCGACGCGTGAACTTGAAGGTTTGAGAGGACTTCGCTGTAGCCGTCGAGAACCTGGAAGGAAGCGGGACGTCAGCCTATACTTCGAATGCGAGAAGATTAAGCGACCGATTGGTCACGTTGTGAATCTGCTCCTCGTGCGTCGAGTCTCTGAGGGGAGAGAGGAGGAAGAGGAGTGGGAGGTAGAACGAGGACAGCTATTAGTGAGCAGTACAACAGCGACACCTTCGAGAGAAAGAGGGAGCTCACCTCAGCCAAGTAGACGTAGTAGCAACAAGACCCTCGATGTCGACCTCGTTGGCATATAGCAGCAGCCGAACGAGAGACTCGGCGTCGTCTTTCAGCCCATCACCCACCGAAATCGGTGGCTACAGTCAGCCTGAGGGTGCTCGACGACATGAGACGAAGACAAGAATCTCACCAGGCTCATTAGCCATGTCTGAAAGCACGAAGATCCTCGGCTTGTGCTCTGAGGAGAGAAGGACGGACGGAAGAGATGGAAGGAAGGAAGGAAGGGAGGGGAGGTTGAGCTCGACGATCGACGCTTCGGAAGAGATCCTGACTCGACGCTGGACCCACCTGGCTTCAAAACATTTCCCAGAGTGACCCCTGCTATCGAGAGAGCTGTCAGAGTTTGTCCGAAGAGCATCCTGAAGGAGAAGGAGTGAGTGTTGGAGGAATAGAACGAGCCTCAGGTTCAGGCTGAACTCGACGCTCGGCGAATTGTTCTCGCGGGAAGGATATTTTTCTTCGGCTTTTTTTTGTGGTCTCAAGCTCATAGCAGACGAGATGAATCTCGAGCAGGTTTGCTTCACGCCTTTGCTTACAAATTGTTCGACTGACTCGTGGAAGCGACTCGAAGCCTCCATCAACTCGGTCGAACTCTTGCCTCAGTCATCCTGGATTCCACCTCAACGTCCACTCAGCCCTCCCTTCCGGTTTCTTGCCGCCTTCTCTCCTTCCCCGTCAACCACATCCTCCTCCTCTCGTAGACTCGATCTCGATCCAACCCCAGCAGCAGCATCAGCTTCCTTCCTTCCTCGAGCTCGGTCCACCTCCCTCCTGCTTCCTTCCCTGCTCCCCTTCACCATGTCTTCGGACGAACTCCTCTTCATCAAGAACCAGGTCGAGTGCTCTCATCCTTCTTGTTATCTTCACGATTTTCTTCCCATCAAAGTAAGTATCTTTTCTTCTTTCTCGCTGCTGCTGAGGTGCTAGAGTCCTTCATTCAACATCGAGCTCGAGCTCACAATCCTCCCTCCTCCTTTCCCAGTGTCCCGGCTGCAAACTTCCATACTGCACGCTTCACCACTCTCCCTTCCACTCAGCAACCACCCACTCCCACCCTTGCACCTCTCCTCCACCAGATCGAACTCCTATCCCGTGTCCTCTTTGCTCGTTGCCTATAGGAACTCCCGTCGGCGAGGACCCGAACGACACGATGGATCGGCACATGGGCAGCCAGAAATGCATCGACAAGAAGGATGAGGTCGGGAGGGAGAAGGAAGCTCTTAGGATGAGGAAGGAGAAGGGAGAGGTCTGTTTCGCGAAGGGATGCAGGAAGGGTCTCATAGGAGGATTGGGAGTCAAGTGCACGGTGAGCTCAACCCCCTCCTTTCCTTCTCGTCTTTCTCTTTCAAAGCTGATCACTTCTCGTTCTCTTCTTTGTGATTCTTCAGTCCTGCGTTCACACCTACTGTACCAACCACCGATTCGCCTCCTCTCACTCCTGCTCAACCATCAACCTCCTCAACGGCGCTGCTTCCTCCTCCTCAACACCCTCGTCTCGCACACCCACTCCCGCTCCCCTCCCCGAAGGAATCCGTTCAGTCCTCGGAGGTCCTTCTCGAGAAGCAGCTCTCGCAGCCATCAAGAGACAGGTCCCTACAACGTCTTCGAGCTCGAAACCGAAGGAACCTCAACCTATGAAACCCAAGGACAAGGACGTCAACCCGAACGAGAAAGGGAAAGGAGGAGGGATCAAGCCGCTACATAATCCGCTCTCGGCTACCTCTCGGTGAATCTCCCTCCCTTCCCCTCCTCACTTCCCACTACATACCTCCCTTCCCTATGCTCGCACGAAGGACTTCGGTTCTCTCTCGCTCTGCTCGCTCGTTTCGTTACCTTAACAACTAAAACGTCAGCATCCTCCCATCTCCCCCCCTCCCTCCCTTCTTTCTCATCAACCCAGCTCTCACTCTTTACTCGAAAAACCGAACACTCATTTCTTCCCTCTCTCGGGTTTCATTCTTCTGCAGGCACTCGAAATCGGAACTCGCGTCGCGTCGGAAAGCTCTCGGTCATAGAGCCAAGTTGGGTTTGCTGTCGGAGGAGGAGAAGATCGCTTGGGCTGAGTCGGTTGGGAACGAGGAGAGTGGGAGGAGGAAGAAGGAAGGTGCGGGTGGGAAGAAGGAAGGGTGTGTTGTTTGCTGAAGGAAGGAAGAGGATTGAATGACTTAACGAACAAGAAGCTGGACGAGACGCGTCGAGAAGCAGACTGGAAGGAAGGGCATCTCGGATCTTTTCCGAGATAAGAGTAAGACAGGGTATATTACTTCTTGCTCGCCTAAGCGGAGGGAACTGATGGGCCTTGAGAAGACGGTCTCAAGAGAGAGAAGGAAACGAACGCGCACGCGTCGAGCGAGAAACCAACCCTCTCGCGGTCAACAACCCTCCGTTCTTTTTTTTTCCCCCCTTGAACAGGTTTTCTTCCTTGCCAAGTTGTTATCATCATTTTACTATACTTCCCATCGGGAATCCTCTGCCTCTGTGGGATCTCGCCGAGTGTGCTTCCCCACAAGCTGCCCTCGGGAATCCTCCCCAACTCTTCGCAGCGCCCAAATCCGTTGAGCTTCGCCTTTGCTCTCTTCCTTCCCTGCCACCCCCCACGACCCTTCCGAACGCTCTCAACCTTCTCTCCCCTCCTCTCCCCTACTCCCTCCCCTCCCTTCCCCTTTCTCTCTCTTTCTCGACTCTTAGAATCATGGCTGAAGAACTCGCTCGTAAGGAGTTGCTGTTGAGGGAGTTGGTCGTTACGATCGCCAACCGAACGGGTTTGCTGCTTGAGTTGGTCAACTACAACGTCGAGGGTGAGTTCATACCGATCTATATGTCTCTTCTTCTGGTGGTGATGTTGGAGGGTGTGTGAGAAGAAGAGAGAGGGAGAAGGAGGAAGAACGAGCGAGCTGACCATCTTTCCCACTTTTTGCTTTTGGGATTCAACCTCATCTATAGGAACTGTGAGTAGACCCTTTCTCGCTTTTGGTCTTATTTCTAGTAGAACTCAAGCTGATCCCCTCCCTTCTTGCTCTTTTCCTCGATCTCTAGCAATATGGTCCGTCTTTCCCTTCCTCCCCAGCCTTTCTCTCCTCCCTCCCCAAAGCTCACCATCTATCTCTCTTTCTTCACCCATGCTGCAGTCGCTGCCGGAGAGAACCTCGCTCTCGCCACTCTTACCAACGTGCTCAACTACATCAAGATCCAGAAGATCAACATGAAGAAGCTCCAGTCTGAGCTCACAGAGGAGCAGTTGAGGGGAAAGGTCAGCTCAGCTCAGCTGCCTCGGGTGAAAGAGGACGGTCGACTTCGAAGCTGATCCCCTGTTTCTTTCTGTTATTTTTCACGGGTACGTTAACTTCAGCTGCTGAGCATCGTCGACGAGTCCCTCGCTACTGCTACCGCGAAGGCCAAGGAGGACGGGTTCGTCAAGCTCGAGCGAGGATTCGGTTCGTTCCTCTCCTTTCCCTCCTGCCGCTTTCCGCCCCAACTCCTTGCTTTCCCACCCCACCACTCTCCCAAGCTGACCTTGCGCTCCATATTTGCTCTTATATCGATCAGCTACCATCCCTCTCCCTGGAATCGACGTTCCTTTCCACTCCAAATGTGAGTTTCCTCCGACCTTCACTTCTTCAGTCTTCGATCTCCTCAAGCGAAGCTGACCTTCTTTCGCTGCTCGTCTCGTTCACCACAGACCTCTGGTCCGGAGTTCAACCTTTCCTCAAGTACCTCTCCAAGAAGGTCTCGGCTCTCGATCTCAACCCTGAGCTTCTCGTCGGACTCTACATTCCTAACTTGATCGTGAGTTCCTTCAGTCGTTTTCGCTTCCAATCTTCCGTCTCGTTCGAAACGCGAGAGAGCTCGACGCTGATCCCTCCTTTCTTTTTCAGGCCGACCCCTTCCAAGTCTCCAAGGAGTACGCTCAGAAGATCTTCGACCAGACTGGTGAGTTCCAACCTCTTCAGCTAAGCTAGTTAGATTATCTGCGAGCTCTCGGAGTTGACCTTCGTCTTTCTTTTTCGCTTTCGCCCTTCAGGATCTCCTCGAATGGAGAAGCTCATCCGAACCACCGACGAGGAGGCTTGGAACGCTCCCGAGAACCGACAGAAGCTCGCCTACCACATCCTCTGTGAGCTTCTCGCCTACCAGTTCGCGTCGTGAGTCTCTCTCTCCCTCTCCCTCCTCTCCTTCGACAACCTTTCTCGAACGCGTTCCGACTTTCGCTTCTTCCCTCCTGCCCTCCTTCTCCTACAGTCCCGTCCGATGGATCGAGACCCAGGATCTTCTCTTCGAGTACTACGAGTTCGAGCGAATGATCGAGGTCGGACCTTCCCCTACCCTCACCGGAATGGCCTCTCGAACTCTCGGTCTCAAGTACGCCATCGCCGACGGTGCCGTCTCCCGTCAACGAGCCATCCTCGCCCACTCCAAGAACCAGAAGGAGGTCTACTACCAGTTCGAGGACGCCGAGCCCACCGAGGCTGCTCCCGCCGCCGCTTCTTCTTCGTCGTCAGGATCCGCTCCCACTCCCGCTGCCGCTGCTGCTCCCGTCGCCGTCGCTGCTCCCTCAGGAGGAGGAGGAGGACCCGTCGCTGAGATCCCCGACGCACCTCTCAAGGCCGTCGATACCGTTCGAGTCATCATCGCTCAGAAGCTCAAGAAGCCCGTCAACGAGGTTCCTCTCACCAAGACCATCAAGGATCTCGTCGGTGGAAAGTCGACGCTCCAGAACGAGTTGATCTCGGATCTCCAGCTCGAGTTCGGATCCGCGCCAGAGAAGGGAGAGGAGCTTCCTCTCGACGAGCTGGGAGCCGCCATCCAGTTCGGTTACTCGGGAGCCATCGGAAAGTGCACGTCTGCCTTGATCTCGAGGATGATCGGAGGAAAGATGCCTGGAGGATTCAACCTTTCGGCGGCCAAGGCTCATCTCGCAAAGACCTGGGGACTGGGACCTTCTCGAACGGACGCTGCTCTCATGCTCGGAGTCACCCTCGAGCCTCCTAAGCGATTGGGATCCGAGGCTGAGGCCAAAGCCTGGCTCGATACCGTCGCCGCCGCCTACGCCGTCCAAGCTGGTATCTCTCTCTCGTCGGCTTCGTCGGGAGGAGGAGGAGGTGGAGGAGGAGGAGGAGGACCCGTCATGAACTCGGAGGAATTCGACAAGTACAAGCTCGAGCAGGAGACCTTCGCCGCTCAGCACGTCGAGCTCTACATGCGACACCTCGGAAAGGATCCTAGGGAGGGAAACCGACTCGCCGACGAGGAGAAGGCCAACTCTCAGGTTCTGCAGGACAAGCTCGACTCCATCGACAGGGAGCACGGAGATCTCTACATTCAGGGAATCCAGCCTATCTTCGAGCCTCTCAAGGCTAGGCACTTCGACTCGTGCTGGAACTGGGTCAGGCAGGACGCTCTCATCATGTTCTTCGACATCATCTTCGGAAGGCTTACCACCGTTGATCGAGGTGAGTTTTGAGTTTTTCTCCCTTCTCTCTTCGACTCGAATTCCTTCGAGCTCTCGCTGACTCGCTTTCCTCTTTTCTTCACTTCCTCTCTATCAGAGATCACCTCTCGATGCATTGCTATCATGAACCGAGCCGATCCTACCCTCATCGAGTGAGTTTTCTTCGTCTTCGCGTCTTTCATTCGAGCTCGGTCGCTGACTCTTCGACGCGTCTTCCCTTCCTCTCTTCCTAGCTACATGCAGTACCACGTCGACCAGTGCCTTCCCGAGGACGGAGAGAACTTCCGACTCGTGCGTTCCTTTCCTTTGCTCCTTCTCGCCGTTCTTCTCCAACTCAGCCGCTGACTGCGCTCTTCTCTCCTCTTCTCCTCTTCCAGGCCAAGGAGTTCGGACAGCAGCTCCTCGATAACTGTCGAGAGGCTCTTCACGAGGGACCCGTCTACAAGGATGGTAAGTACTCTCTCTCTCTCTGTGTTCCTTCTCGCGAGCCTAAAGCAGAAACCTCTTCGCTGACCTCGCTCGACGCGTTTTCGTTCGTTCTCAGTTACCTTCCCCACCGCTCCTCACACCGAGGTTTCCGCCAAGGGAGACATCACCTACTCCGAGGTCGTCCGAACCAACGTCCGAAAGCTCGAGGCTTACGTCGCTGAGATGGCTTCCGGTGGAAAGATCTCGCCTTCCCAGAACGTCAACTTGTGAGTCGTCGCGTCTCGTTTCTTGTTCGTTCGACCGAAACTGACCATCTTTCTCTTCGCGTTGTGTTTTGGGTGTTTTTAGGGAGAAGGTCCAGTCCGACGTCGCCAAGCTCTACAAGCTCGTCAAGGCTCAACCTCAGATCTCGCGAGGAAACAAGGCCGCCATCAAGGTTCGTCTCTTCCTCCTTCCTTCTCTCTTCTTCTTCTCCTTCTTCTCGATCTCCCCTCGCTGACCTTTCTCTTTCTTCCGCTTTCACTCCCTTTTCCAGTCCCTCTACGGAGAAGTCGTCAAGAACCTCGCTCGAACCGAATCTCGACCTTCTCGGTCCGGATCTCGAGTTCGACGATCCTCCTCCCAGTTCATGCGACCCGCCATCCCCGAAGCCGTCCTCACCACCACTACCGACAAGCTTCCTCTCCTCCACCTCAAGAGGAAGGTTGGAACTACCTGGCAGTACTCCTCCAAGTTGACTTCCGTCTACTTGGACGTTTTGACCGAGATCGCCACTTCTGGAACTACGTGAGTTTCCCATCATCCTTCAGAACGAGCGACGGCGAACGAGACGAAGACCGTTGACTCACGTTCTGTCGCTGGTTGTATTGGGTCCTTCTGCAGCTTCAAGGGAAAGAACGCTCTCCTCACCGGAGTCGGAAAGGGATCGATCGGATGCGAGATCCTCAAGGGTCTGCTCGCTGGAGGAGCTACCGTCGTCGTTACCACTTCGCGATACAACAGGAAGACGGTCGAGTACTACCAGACCATCTACCAGGAGTGTGGAAGCAGAGGATCCGCTTTGACTGTCGTTCCCTTCAACCAGGTTAGTTTTCTCCTCTCCTTCCCTCCTCCCTCTTCATCCGTTCGACCTTCGCTGACTTTGCTGCTGGGTTGCTTTTACTCTGCGATCATACAGGGTTCGAAGCAGGACGTCGAGGCTCTCGTTGACTACATCTACTCGACTCTTGGACTCGATCTCGATTACGTCCTTCCCTTCGCTGCCATTCCCGAGAACGGACGAGGTTCGTTCTTCCCCTCCCGCCCTCTTTCCATCCTCGAATCGCGTTCGCTGACCTTCTTCCGTTCGTCTTGCTTTCTCCAGAGATCGACGGACTCGACGACAAGTCTGAGCTCGCTCACCGAGTCATGCTTGTGAGTCGCATTCCTTCCCGTCTTCTCGCTCTTCGAGTCGTTCTCTGACGCGTCTTCTTCCCCTCTCTCCTCTCCAGACCAACCTTCTTCGACTCCTCGGAGCCGTCAAGCAGAAGAAGGCCGCTCGACGTGAGTCTAGCTCACATTTACTACTCTTCTAGATACGTCGCTGACTGGTCGCATTTCTGTTCGCTCTCCAGACTTCGTCACTCGACCCACCCAGGTCGTCCTTCCTCTCTCTCCCAACCACGGTCTCTTCGGAAACGACGGTCTCTACTCCGAGTCCAAGATCTCGCTCGAGACTCTCTTCCAGCGATGGAACTCCGAGTCCTGGGGAGAGTACCTCTGCCTCGCTGGAGCCGTCATCGGGTCAGTCGCGTCGACGTTCTCTTCGACAACTTCCCTTTTTCGTCTCACTGACTCTCTTTTTTGATTTGATTTTCCTTCCTCAGATGGACTCGAGGAACTGGTCTCATGTCTGCTACCAACACCGTCGCCGAGGGACTCGAGAAGCTTGGAGTTCGAACTTTCTCTGCGAAGGAGATGGCGTTCAACATCCTTGGTTGTGAGTCTTCTCTCCTCTTTTTTTCGTCCTTCTCGTCGCGAACTTCTTCTGACCTTTCACCCTCTCCTTCTCGCAGTGATGCACCCTCTCCTCTTCGACATCACCCAGATCGAGCCTGTCTGGGCCGACCTCAACGGAGGAATGGATCGACTTCCTGATCTCGCCGAGGTCACCACCAAGATTCGAACCAACCTCGCCCTCACCGGAGATCTTCGACGAGCCGTCGCCATCGACAACTCTGCCGACTTCAAGATCATCAACGGAGTCGACGCCGAGCGAATCCACCAGAAGGTCCCCATCGCTCCTCGAGCCAACTTCAAGTTCGACTTCCCTCCTCTCGAGTCGGTCGAGTCCCTCGAGAAGCTCAACGAACTCCGAGGCATGATCGATCTCGACAAGGTCCTCGTCATCACTGGATTCGGAGAGGTCGGACCTTGGGGAGGATCCAGGACCAGGTGGGAGATGGAGGCGAAGGGAGAGTTCACCATCGAGGGTCTCATCGAGATGTCCTGGATCATGGGATTCATCAAGCACTTCGATGGTCGACTCAAGGATGGAAAGGCCTACGTCGGATGGGTCGATTCCAAGTCTGGAGAGCCCGTCGACGACAAGGACGTTCGAGCCAAGTACGAGACCGAGATTCTCGAGCACACGGGTGTTCGACTCATCGGTGAGCCTTTCTTCCTCCTTCTACTCCATCTTGCTTCTGTTCTCTTTTCTACTCCTCAAGAAACCGACTTCTCCTTTCCTTCGCTTCTTTCCCTCCTCTTCAGAGCCCGAGCTCTTCCACGGTTACGATCCCAAGAAGAAGGCTTTCCACCAGGAGGTCGAGCTCAACCACGACCTCGAGCCCATCGAGGTCTCCGCCGCCGACGCCGATCAGTTCAAGAGGGAGCAGGGAGACAAGTGCGACATCTGGGCTCAACCCTCGGGAGAGTTCTTCGTCAAGTTCAAGCGAGGAGCTAGGATTCTCGTTCCCAAGGCCGTCAAGTTCGATCGACTCGTCTGTGGTCAGATCCCTACCGGATGGCACGCCGGTCGATACGGTCTTCCCGACGATATCATCGCTCAGACCGATCGGTGCGTCTCCTTTTCATCTTCTCACTCGCTAAAATCGCATTCGACGCGTCCCGTCCCTTCCTCTCTCCCTCGCGCGTCGCGCCTCGGCTCTCGCTGACCTTTCTCCGTTTTTTTTTTTTCGAACAGAACCGCTCTCTGGGCTCTTGTTGCTACCATGGAGGCTCTCGTCATGTCCGGAATCTCCGATCCCTACGAGCTGTACAAGTACGTCCACCCTTCGGAGGTCGGAACCGCCATCGGATCAGGAATGGGTGGAATGCGATCCCTCAGTCAGATGTTCAAGGACAGGAAGGAGGAGAAGGACGTTCAGAAGGATATCTTGCAGGAGACGTGAGTTTTCTTCTTCTCATCTTCTTCGTGCGTTAGAGACTGAAAGACGCGAGCTGATCGTTCTTTTTCTTCCTTTGCTTCAGCTTCATCAACTCCGTCGCTGGATGGATCAACTTGCTCCTCATGTCCGCTTCCGGACCCGTCAAGATCCCCGTCGGAGCTTGGTGAGTTTTCTCATCTTCCCTTCTTCGCTGGAATCTCGTCGCGTTCCGTCGAGCTGAACCTCTTTTCATCCTCGGTTTCTCCTCTCCAGCGCCACCGCTCTTCAGTCCTTGGAGATCGCCTGCGACTCGATCCTGAGTGGAAAGGCCAAGGTCATGCTCTCCGGAGGATTCGACGATTTCTCTGAGGAGGGATCCTACGAGTTGTGAGTACTGCGAACGTTTTCTCTTTCACGAAACTTCGAACCCCTCGCTGACTTCTCTCATCTTTACCTCGTTCGTTTGCTTCTCAGCGCCAACATGAAGGCTACCTCCAACACCGAGACCGAGTTCGCTATGGGACGAGAGCCCAACGAGTTCTCCAGGCCTACTACCTCTACTCGAGATGGAGTGAGTTCTCTTCCGTCGCATCCTCTTCTTCAACGTTCGCTGACTCGTCTTTCTTCGCTCTTATTCCTCATCAGTTCATGGAGGCTCAGGGAGCCGGAGTCCAGGTCATCATGAGCGCTAGAACTGCTCTCGAGATGGGATGCCCTATCCAGGGAATCGTCGCTTACACTTCGACTCACACGTGAGTTTCCTCCATCACCTTCCTCGTCCTCCCTCGGCCTCCTCGCACGCTGATTGTCACTGACTCTTCTCCCTTCTTTCCTTCGTGATCTCAGCGACAAGGCTGGTCGATCCATCCCCGCTCCCGGACGAGGAATGCTCTCCGTCGCTCGACAGCTTCCCTCCGCGAACCCTCTCCCTCTCCTCGACATCAAGTACCGAACTCGACAGCTCGCTTTCCGAAGGAAGCAGATCGGAGAGTGGCTTCAGAACGAGCACGACCTTCTCAAGGCCGAGCTCGAAGCTGGAGGATCCGCCGAGGACATCCAGGACAAGATCTCCGAGATCGAGCTCGAGGCTGCTCGACAGGAGAAGGCTGCTCTTGGAACTTACGGTATGCTCGAGGGAGCTCCCGATCCTCGAGTCGCTCCTCTCCGACGAGCTTTGGCTGTCTGGAACATGGACATCGACGATGTTAACGTCGTCTCCATGCACGGTTCGTCCCAAACTCCCTTTCGTCGTCGCGTCGAGACCTTCGCTGATCTTTCCCTCCTCGCTTTTCTCCCTCCCAGGAACTTCGACCAAGGCCAACGACAAGAACGAGTCTGGTATCTACAACGACATCTTCAAGCACCTCGGACGAACCAAGGGAAACGCTGTCCCCGTCATCGCTCAGAAGTCGCTCACGGGTCACCCCAAGGGAGCTGCTGTTCGTCCTTCCTTCTCCCTTCCCTTCTCTCTTCTCGAATCGAAACTCACACCTTCTTCTTCTTTCTTCTCTCTCACAGGCTGCTTGGCAGATCAACGGTCTCCTGCAGTCGATCCAGACTGCTCTCGTTCCTCCCAACAGGAACGCCGACAACATCGCCGCCGAGCTCCAGAAGAACACCCATCTCTTCTTCCCTTCGAAGCCTATTCAGCACGTTATTATACAGTCTGGTATGATCACCAGTTTCGGATTCGGGTAAGCTCTTCTTCTCTCCCTCTCCTCTCCTCTCCTCTCCTTCATCCTCTTAGACTCGTACTGATCGGTTCGTTTCGTCTCGTCTTTTTCTCGTCTCTTTCAGTCAAGTCGGAGGAGACTGCCTCATTCTTCACCCTCGACACCTCTTCGCCTGCCTCGACCCTCTCCAGTACGCTGGGTACGTCGCTAAGCGATCTCCTCGAGCCAAGTCCGCCTACTCGTACAACTCCGAGGCTCTCATCACCAACTCCCTCATCAGGATCAAGGGTGAGCTCTCCTCTCCCTCCTCCTCCTCGACGCGTCTCCTTCCCTCTTTCTGACTCCTCTCTCCCCTTGCCAACTTTGCAGAGCACCCTCCCTACGACTTGGAGCACGAGCTCGGAGTCCTCCTCAACCCCATCGGTCGAACTACCATCGACAAGACCGGAGAGTACACCTTCCCTCACAAGCTTGTCTCCAAGCTCCCCAAGGCTGCCGACCACGAGGCCGTTCGACTCGCTCTTACCTCTACTCAGGTCGCTGGAGTTGGAATCGACACCGAGCTCATCTCCGAGGTCCCCTCCGACAACCAGGCGTTCGTCTCGAGGAACTACACGTCCGCCGAGATCGCGTACTGCCAGAAGCAGCCTTCTCCCCAGGCTTCGTTCGCTGGTCGATGGGCCGCTAAGGAGGTGAGTTTCTTTCTTTTCAACCTTCCCTTTGGTTTGAGAGCAGTGACTGACGTTTTTCTTTCTCTCTATTTCTCACCTAGGCCGTCTTCAAGGCCCTCGCCGTCGAGTCCAAGGGAGCTGGAGCTTCGATGAAGGAGATCGAGATCCTGTTCGTCCATCTACCCTTCTTCTCGATTACTCCTCCAACCCGCGACTGACCTCTCTCTCTCTCCTCCACTTTCTCTCATCTCCAGCTCTACCGCCACCGGACCTGAGGTTGCGTTCCACGGAGAGCTCAAGAGCCTCGTCGGAGGAAAGACCGTCAAGGTCTCGATCTCGCACGACTCTGTTTCCGCTGCTGCCTACGCCGTCTCCTCTGCTTAGTTTCCCTGTCTCTTTATCTCTCTTCCTACCCTTCTCTCTCTACTTACTCCTTACGACATCTTACGCTTTAGAATCCATCTCGTTTCGCCTCCATCTTTGGATCTCTTCTCTTCTTCTTTTCCTTTGCCTTTGCTTCGCTCTCGATCTCGCTCGATCTGCTTAATCCGTGATTGCATCTTTTCTCTCAATATCCTCTCGATCTTCTCTTCTGAATGAAAGACAGCAAGCGCAAGTTTTTATTTTGCACTGTGCGAGCCCGGCGACGACCACACATGCCCGAGGTGGTCGACGAGTCTCCTCCAGCTCGATTCCTTCCCACCGTTCCGTTTTGACCCCTAACCACCAGCCTACCTTCAGTCATCTCTCTCGCCATGGCATCTAAGATCCATCTCGTTGTTCTAGTTCATGGTGAGGCTTTCTCCTCCTCGCCCAGCCCATCCTCCATCGGAGGGGGCCGATTCGACTTTGAAGCTGACATCCTTCCTTCTCCTCTCCTTCTCTCTTCCCGCGCTCTTCTTCGCCCCACGCAGGTCTCTGGGGAAACCCTTCGCACGTCGAGAATCTCGGAGCGGAAGTTCTCGCTGCTCATCCTTTCTCTGATGGGAAGCTCGCTGAGAGTGGAGAAGGAAACGGTCATTCGGAGGAAGGGGAAGGATCTGCAGCTGAGGTCGTCGTCCTCAACACCATAGGGAACTCGGCGGACAAGACGTGAGCAGTACTATCTTCTTGACGTAGTCAATCGAAGCTCACTGTTGTCTGTGTTTGATTTTCGTAGCTACGACGGAGTAGATTTCTGTGCTGGCAGAGTCGTTCAAGAAGTGAGCTCATCGATTCTTCAACCCCTTCGTCTCGACACCTGCTCACCTCGCCTTGCCCTTTCTTTAGATCGAGCAAGAGATCGAACTCTTGGAGAGAGATGGGGAGAAGAAGGTGGTCTACTTCTCGATAGCTGGATACTCTCTGGGAGGACGTGAGTTGGCTCTTTCAACACTGGTCTATTTCAGCCCTTCCTCGCTGAACCCTTTCGCTCTTTATGCTTCTCTCACAGTCGTCGCTCGATGCACCGTCGGGTGGGTCTCTTCCACCCCCTTCGAAGAACAACTCTGGACTCTGATCGACGCTTTTTCTCGATCCCTTTCACAGAATCCTTCACTCGCAAACGCCATCGTTCTTCGACTCGCACACCCCTCTCAACTTTGCGACTTTCGCCTCGCCCTGGCTCGGGATGCCTCGTTACTCGACTTACTTCTCCTCCTTTGTCGCGGGAGTTGGAAGTCGTATGATAGGTCGTACAGGAGAGCAGCTCTATAACTCCGACAAGGAGGCTCTGATTGCGAGGATGGCGAGGAAAGGTCAGCCTTCCCGTTTCTCTCTTTGGCTTTCTCCCTATTCCTATATTGCTCACGCTCGAAACTGTTTCACCGTACAGGCGACGTCTTCTACGAGGCGCTCGAGCTGTTCGACAAGGTTGATGTTTGTGAGTGTTTTCTCGGTTGCTGGAGACAAGTCGACGCTCATTCGTTGTTCTCTTCTTCGATAGACGCCAACACGATTCGAGATCGAACGGTCCCTTACGTTACTGGAGCCTTCGCCGAAAACGACCCGTTTGCCGACTTTGAGACCAACGGACTCGAAGTGTGCGTGCTTCAGAATCTGCTGCTCGTCGCGTCGCGTCGCCATCTGACTTCCTCTCTATGCGGCCATCTTCTTCTTTAGTGAAACCTACACCGACCTCCCACTCATCAAATCCTTCAAAAAGCCTCCACCATCCATCTCCTCCCTCTCTAAACCCTCTAAACCCTGGTTTTCCCTCTCTCGGTCTGCAAAATCCACCCGACCAAAGCGACCTTTCCTTCCTCCCTTCCTCACCTTCAAGTTCCCGCTCAACATCCTCTTCTTCGTCAGCTTGCCTCTCGTGATGCCTGTCATGATGGCTCTGATCTTGTTCCGTTTCAACTCGGAAGGACGTCGGTCGAAAAAGAGGTTGGTCTCTGAAGAAGGGAAGGGAGTGAAGGAGAGGTTGAGAGTCTTGGAGAGAGAGTTGGAGGAGTATGTGGAGGAAGGGTTGGATCTGGATTTGGGAGGTGGAGGTCAAGGGGAAGGTGAGAGCGAGGTGGAGTTGGTCGTTGGTGGAACGAAGTCGAAGAAGGGAGGAGATGGAGGGTTGTTGTTGACGGATGCACAGCGGTCGATGATACGAAGCTTGGACCAGCTTTCTCGGCTAAAGAAGGTACGCTTAGTGTTTTTTTGTATCACCAGAAGGAGTGGAACGTGTGGATGGGCGAGTGGTAGCTCGACGAGCAAGTCGCGTCGCTGATCCCTTTTCTTCTTCTTTACGTTGCTTCCCCGTCCCACAGCACCTTGTTTGGTTCCCCGACGCCTTCAACTCGCACGCCGTCATTATCGCTCGAGATCCTAAGGGATACCCCGATCATGCTTTAGGGAAAGTGGTGCTGAAGCACTGGGCGGAGGGGATGGCAGTTTCCCCTTGAGGAGGGGGACGTTCGTTTTCATAGATCTCAGACGATTGGTACCTTATGATCGTTACTCACGTTTGATCTGAAGTGTTAGAGATCGGGGGAAGAGCGAAAGCCCAGGCGACGGAGACTGCAGTAAGTCAGAGAAGAGCTGAAGAGGAATCGTTCGCGCATCATCGTCACAGGTCTGGCGAAGACTTCTTCTGGTCACGACGAGCTCTGATGGATGCCGAGCAGACTTCTCTCTACATCCTTAGCCGCAAGCTGTAGGACGTCGAAAGACCTTCGAGACTGTTCTGCGAGCTCACGGCCAAACCCGAAGAACACTTCCTTCGACCTTCGACCCTCGCTGCCCATCTCGCCTTCCTCCTTCAACCATCACGCCGTTTTCCACCTTTCGTTTCTTCCTATGGGCGGAGGATCTCAACGCAATATGGACACTCTCAACCTCTACAAGGAACTCGCTGAAGTTGCTTCCTACTCGAGTGCTAGCTTCCTTGGACCCGATGGTGAGCTCGAGGATCAGCCCTCCTCGACTCCTCCTTCCTCCTCTTGCTCGTATGGACCCCGTCTGACTTCGTCTTCCTTTCTCATTTAAAAAAAAAAAAAAAAAAAACCTAGCTCTAAATCTACATCTCACCACTCGATCGCATCTCCTCAAGTCTCGACTGAAGAGCAGCAAGACGATCGTTCTATCCTCTCCGGAGGTCCTCCTTCCTTCGACGGAACTCCCCTCCAAGTCATCCGAATTCTTCTCCCAAGACGGGCAGCTCAAGGGTGTCCTCAAGACGATCGGAGACAAGAGGTTCATCGAGGTCTGGGACTGGGCTGCTGGGAGTAGGGTGGCAGAGAAGGAGGTGACGGAGGATGTGGGGGACTTTTTGGACGATGGTGAGCTCGATGCTTCTTCCCTTCTCCCTCCCTCGTCCCATTGCAATATCTTCGACGGGGGAAGGACTTTGTCACAATGCTCAGCTGAATCCGTCTACCCACTATCCTTCCTTCTGCAGAAACCTGGGGGACTCCTACCTTCTCTCCCTTCTCCCCTTCCCTCGTCTTCTCGGCCAACCGACTCCCTCCCAAACCCTCCTCCACCGACCTCCTCTCCAAACACCGTTTCACTCCTATCTGGGGAGAAACCTACCGGACCCTCATCTTCCCTTCAGTTTTCGTCTTCGATTTCTCCGCCTCCAAACCCCTCGTCCTGCCCGCCATCTCTCGAAAGCTCGACCTAAAGATCAGCTTCGCTCAAGCTCAATTCGCGTTCGTCGACGGGAAGGGCAAGCTCGTCTTGACTGGATTCGACACCCTCGAGGACGGTCGACGATACGGAGTCGTCTACTGCACCAACAGGAGGAGCGGGATCTGGCTCGTCGACGTTCCAAAGAAGGACTCGGAGGGGGCAGAGTTCAAGGATCTCGTCCGCCTCAGCAACACCGAACGATCAGCTCGCTCTCCTCGAGTCCACTCGCAGTCACTCCTCGTCTACCTCTCCAACCCACTTGGAGGAGCTCACAACTCCTGTACGACCCTTCACGCCCGGAAGCTCGCCGGATCGGACGCCTGGACGTCGTCAACGTCGGACGTCGTCGTCGAGTCCGTTTGGGATCCCTCTTCGACTTCTTTCCCTGGACTATATCTCAACTCTCTTCCTCCCAAACCTTTCCTAGACCTTCCTCATCATGGCCCGCAGGTCGTCCTCACCTCCATCTACCACTCTCGCTCGACAATCTACTCCATTTCTCTCTCAAAAGGACCCGTCGTTCCGGTCGAGCTCACCTTCGAGGAGGAGGAGGGTTTGCAGCCCAGCTGGGCGGTTCTCACGACGGATGGAAGGAGGAGGATTGTCGGGGTGAAGGAGGGGTTGATCAATCTGAAGCAGGTCTTCGTCGGAGAGGTAGGAGTCGAGGGAGCCCAGCCGAGGGTGAGATGGGGAAACGTCGTTGAGACGGGCAGACTTTCCTCTCAGGGTGAGTTTCGAGCTCTCTCAATGTCTACTTGCATCCAAATTCATACGCACCTCACAGCAACTGACTATCGTTTCACCACCTTCCGCTTTGAACAGCCGCCTCAACCCTCGCGAGTCTGAAGCCGTCCATCTTCGAAACTCCTCGGCTTCCCTCTCACGTCCAAACTCTCCTCCTTTCCCCTTCGCCATCATCATCCTCGCCTCCTCCTTTCATCCTCATCCCTCACGGAGGCCCTCATGGAACGACCATCACAACCTTTTCTCCTTCGATGGCGGCGTTGGCGGCGTCAGGATTCGCTGTCGCGGCAGTAAACTATAGTGGTTCTCTCGGATTTGGAGAAAAGGCTGTTCAGTCTTTGGTGGGAGAGTGTGGACTTTTGGACGTTTCCGATTCTTACGGAGTCGTCGAGGAGTGGAAGAGGCTCTGGAGAGGGAAGGGAGGGGGAGAGGGAAAACTGTGAGTAAGAGCTCGCTCGTTCATCGGCCGCTTCATTTGGTTGAAGCTAACTTGCTTTCTTGGGCATCGCAGCTTTATTCAAGGTGGTTCGCATGGAGGGTGAGCACCGGATCGAGAGCATTGGACATCGGGTTCGTTGGAGAGATCTGTAGCTGACCCGTTCCTTGTTCTCCTCTCTTTCTCAACTTTTACAGCTTCCTCACCGCTCATCTCACGTCCAAGTACCCCGATTTGTTCACCGCTGCAGTTCTGAGAAACCCTGTTACTTCTTTCGGGGAGAACTGTACGATCACTGATGTAGGTTCCTGTAGATGACGCGTCCCCTCTCTCTCCAGGAAACAGTTCTGACCTTTCTCTACTTCTTCTCCCGACCCAGATTCCCGACTGGTGAGCCGACCGAATCTTCCTTCTTCCTGAGAGCATCCGTGATCGTTTCTCTCTCTCCCTCTCTTTCCTTCTGCTCCTCAGGAACTTCGGCGAGCTGGGACTCCCTTTCTCGTTCTCTGCCTCCGACCCTCGACCTTCCCTCACTCCTACGGCTGAGCAATACGCCCTCTTCCAAAGTCGATCTCCGATTACGAACGTTCATAAAGTCAAGGCCGCTACGCTTATCTTGATGGGAGAAGAAGATCGTCGCGTCCCTCCCTCGCAGACCAAAGTTCGTTCTCCGTTTCGACCTTCCTTCGTCGTCTTCTCTTTCCTAACGCCTCCTTCCTCCTTTTTTCGGTTTCTGTTCCCACAGGCCTGGTATCACTCTCTCAAGGGGAAATCCGACTGGATCCAAAAGCAGAACGCTCTACTTCCCGAGGGAGTCGAGAAGGAGAACGAGCTTCAGGTTGATTGTCTCGTCTTCCCTGGTCAAGGACATGCTCTCGACGGGGTGGAAGCGGAGATCGTTGGGTTCGAGGCCGGATTTGAGTGGTTTAAGAAGCTTGCGAAGTTTTGAGGGGGGGGGGGGAAGGAGATGGGCATGAGGTAGATCGAGGATAGATGGGACGTCTACGGAGAGGAGGAAATCGTCAGCAGATGTACAAGGGGAAGGAAAGCTTGCATACAAAGGGGAGGAAAGAGAGCGAACCTATCTACAAAGTGAGTTCCGTAGGGTGACAACGAGGTGAGAATCAAGAAGAAGGAAGTGCAAGCAAAGGAACGAAACTAGAAGAGAAGGAGAACGACGCGACGAAACACTCAACCGATCACCAACCCATCTTCCCTCTTCCCCTGAACTGTCTCCCACACATCCCTCCCCTCCATTCCCTCCCACATAGACTTTCCTCCCTTTTCTCCCACATCCCCAAGCAACTCCCTCAACAACGCCTCGTCCTTCCCTCCCTTCTCGATGGGCTTCTCAGACAACCTCCCCCAGAGCACCATCCACTTCACCGCGTTTCCGACCGTCCAGAAATCCTCGCTCGTTCCGCCGAAATCGCCGTCCTCGAAATCAAACGAGGTTGCGTCCAGTCCGACGTCGGAGGAGGAGGCAGCGTCGGGAGAGGGAGGAGCGGGGTTGATTTTGGGAGGAGGAGCGAAGAGATCTACGACGAAGTTGTTGGCGTAGGAGTTGGGAGATTGGTTCTCTTGTTCAAGGAGTGCAAGGGTGGGGAGAGGGCAGATGGGGGATTGTTGGAGGTCGAAGAAGTGGTCGGCGCTAGCAGACGGGAGAAAGAGATGAAGAAGTTGAGAAGATCAGCTTGAGGGTTCGAGGATCGCGAGAGAGAGAGAGAGAGAGAGAGGGAGAGAGAGAGAGAGAGAGAGAGAGAGAGAGAGAAGAAGGGCAGCGGAGGGAGAGATGATGCTCACACGGCCATGTAATCCCCAGGTTCGACGAGCCATCCGTTGACTCCGTCGCGAACCTGAAGTGGGATTCCTCCGGCAGACGATGCGATGATGGGAACTCGCTTGTGAATGGCCTCGGTGACCTGCGAAGAAGAAGTGAAGAACATAGGTCGAGAGGATCAAGTGAGTGACGAGCTCTTGCTGCATCGAGGCGCGGTTCCGAAAGATCTTCAAACTCACCTTCACCTCGAAACCTTCCTTCGTCGACAGTTGAGTCGCACACCAAGCTCCTTGGAGGATGGCCCCGAGAGTTCGACTGTAGGTAGACACAGAGTAATGGAGAGGAAGTCAGCTCGCAATCGACGAGGAAGAAAAACGCGACGAGAGCCTAAACTCACTCGCAAGGAGGAACTCGGACGACGCTGACATCGTCTCGGACCTGAGAGTAGGCTTCCGAGAGGAGAGTGCCATGGATTTCCTCGAAGATCGGTTGCCCATCTAGAAGTTGAAGAAAACAGAAGAAGTCAGCTTCGACGAAACGCGGACGGGACGGAGGGGAGGAGAGGGCCAAACGAACCAGGATCGTCGACCGAGCCATGACCACAGACGATGAGCTGAGGGACATCACCAAGAGGAGGAGGCTGAGGGAGGTCGTTGAGCTTCTGCCTGAAGAGAAGGTAGGCGGCGAGGAGCGTCGGAATACCTGCCGATTCCGAAAGGAGATGAACTCAGCGGTGGTTCGAGCTGCGAAAAGAGAGAAGGATCGAGGACTCACCCTTCGAAGGATCAAATCGAGCGACTTGGATGATGTAGGGTCGAGCCCAGTTGATGACGGTTCCGCACTGGAAAAGAAGTAAAAGGAGAATCGAATGAGCTTGAGAAGAAAACGCAGAGAAAGGAGGTAGGGACGAACCTGCTGCTGAGAGAGTCGATCAAAGAACTGCTGATAGTAAACCAAGTCGGCGTATCCGATAGGTTTGTTGAGTCCGTCCAAAGGACTGAGGAGAGAGGGAGGAAGTCAGCTTCGCGTCGCGTCGTCCTTCTTCCCTCGCCGAGTGCTTCGAAGGACGAAGAAAGTAGAATGAGAACTTACTCGGTAGACGGAGCCATGTACAGAACTGGCATTCCGGAATCCAGCACGTTCTTGGGAACGAATTGCTTGACGGGATGCTGGTTTCGTGCGAGAGAAAGATCGTCAGCTACTTCTTCTCTCTCTGCTTGGGATTCGGACGAAGAGTGAGAACTCACAGCGAGGAAGACGTCCGCTCCTTTGATGAAGTTCCAGAGGTAGTCCCAAACCTGATAGCGTCGAAAGGAAGAGGAAGAATCAGCGACGGAGCTCGCTGGACGCGTCCATCGCGAGCGGTTCCGACTCACCATCTTGTGCAATCCATGGCCCTTCGAAGCGTCGTTGACGAGACTGGTATCGATCTGGATATGACTCCTGTAGATGATCTTGATTCCCTTGTATCGCTCTCGGATGAGCGGGATGAGAGCAGCGACTGTTTCGTTTTCGTTCGTCGAAAGTCGCTGAAGGGAGAAGTCAGTTCATCTGAGCTCGCTTTCGTTGCCGAGAAGGAAAAAAGAAGAAAAGAAGGACGAACGTTGAGGATCATCGACGACGATAACTCTTCCAGGCGAATCGATGGCTCCCTCCGACCAGAAGGTGTCAAGGTTGGCTTTTGAAGGGAGGAGCGTCAAAGAAGAGAAGGAAAATAAAAATCAGCCTTTCTTCGTTCTTTGGAGTTCGAAAGTGAGTAAACCGAAGTGCACTAACCCTGAGTCCACTTCTCGAACATCTCCTTGTCCCTGTCGCGGAGCTCGACGCCAGGAGGGTTGACTCCCTGCGAACGTTGAAGACGCGTCGAGTCAGTCTCGTGCTTTCTTGTTTCGTCCGATCTCGTTCGAACACTCACCTGAAGAACGTTGTGAAACCTCTTTTTGGTGATATCAAAGATCGCAGGATGACCCTCGGGAGTGTACCAGTGGACTTCGACGCCGTTGAGGTGCCACAGTCGGAGGAGGGCGTGTCTCTGATCGAGGCGTGAAGAAGATAAAGTCCGGTTGCGTCAGCGGAAAAGAGAAGAGAGAAGGGAGATGATAAGGAGAAGGTTAGAGCTTACCATCAAGGCGACACCACCGCCTAAAGCGAGTTGAGGGAACGGGTGGAAAAAGATCCGCGTGAGCTTCTCAAACGAAAGCAGCTACGGAGGTTGAAGATGGGAAGGAAACGTAGATGTGGACGGACCTTGAGGTGTAGCGGAAAAGAAAGCAGCCGAGATCTTGTTCTTCTTGAAGTGGTCGCAGAGCTGAAAATAGTTCCCATCCGAGAGCGCGTTGAGAGTCAGTCGCGTCGTTCCTTCTTTCTCTCTCCTTCCCTCTCTCCCGAACTCTCTCCCTTCTCTGTCCCTCCTCTCCACCTGGACCGAGACTCCACATTTACTCAGGCACTCACAGCAATAAACTTCGTCCACAAGTCCTCACTCGTCGTCGCCTGATAATCTCCCAGCCCAACCAACATCACCTCTCCACTCCTGTCGACCTCCACCTCCATATCATCCTCCGTGCACTCTACCCCCGTCGCACTCCTCACGCTCACAGCCAACTGCTTTACCGCCTCTCTGATCACTCTCTGGGCTCGATCCTCTCCGTCGGCATGGACGATTTGAGGAGGAAGGAACGAGAGGTCAAGGTGTTTTCGCTGAGGTGGGTGAGGGAGGGAGATGGTTGGACTGGTTGGGGAGTTGGGAGTGGAGGCGGAGGGTTGCATGTTGGGTGGGTTGGAGGAGAAGACTTCGATGTAGAAGGGGATGGCCTGGGAGGGTGGGTGGATGAATGGGCGGGAGAGTGAGGGAGAGACGCGTTCGAGTCAGCGGCGAGTTTCGGGAAGTTTTGGCGAGCGAAACGCGTACTCACGTCGAGCTTGGCCCAGATGGTAGGCAAGAGAAGAGGTTCCTGAGTGAGAAAGCAGCAGGGAGCTGGTGAAGCTAGAGCGACGACTTGGATCTGCGAAAGTGAAATGGTTCGTCAAACAAAGATCAGCTCTCTCGCTTGAGTCGTTCCCGCCTTCCCCTTCTTCGTCTTCGTTCCAGTCCTTTCGCTCTTCGCTCGAGCGATGACGAGTCTCACTGGTAGAGTGGAGCTAGAAGGGGTGGTCCGATTATACTAACCTTGTATCTCTGACTCGTCTCAAACTCTCTCAATCGGGTAACGAGTCGTCCGACGACCTCCTTCACTCCTCCTCCTCCCTCCCGCAAATCGATAGATTTGACCTCTCCTCGTTCGGTATTGATCACTCCGAAGCCGTCCTACATACGCAAATCGTAAGCAGAAGATGAAAGCGGGAGAGTGAGCTCTATGTTCAAGAAGGGAGGGCACAAAGAAGAGGAGATGGGAGGAGATGGCGAGCGAGGACGTTGTCTTCTTCGACTCACAAAGACAGCGACGGAGAACCTGACGTCCTCGTAGCAATCGCCCGGGACGTCTGTGGAAGGGACTGCGACGAGGTCGAGCCCAATGAAGATGTCTTGGAGGACCTTGGCTGTAAGAAAGACAACAAAAAAGGCAGAGGTGAAGGAGGAGATTGATTCAGTTTGGTTTCCTCCTCCATTCCCATCGGTCCATCTCTCAGACCGCCTACCACGCCCATCAAGGAGTCGAGCGGAAGGGTATATAAAGCGAAGAAGACGATCTATCTACTCACGAGTCCTATGAGTCGCAAAGGAAAGTCTTCGTCTGGAAGGAGTGGCAGATCTCGAGACGGGAAACCCGTTGGATCGGTTGAGAACGGTTTCTGATCTGCTGAGAGCTGCCACTCGAGGAATCTTGAGGTAGCCGTTGTCTTGAAGAGGCATTGCTGGTAAAATCGGACTTGTTTGGTTGTGGTTCTGTGGTGGTGGTTGGGCGCCAGGGAGGACCTTCTTAGGAGAGGAGAAGGTCAGAGGGCGAAGGAACTGGAAGAAGTCGTGACGCGCTGGAATCGGCTCGGCATTGAGCTGAAGAGAGGGATAAAAAAAATTATATATTTCTTCTTCTGCTTGAGACCCCTGGATCTAAAGAGTCGAAATCATATTCACTATAGAAGTTGAGATCGATTTCTCCCAGGTCCGAGGTTTGGGTTTCGCTCTGTGATTGAGTTTCAATGAAGTCGAGAGTCGCGGTTCCCCTTCAAACGGCTTCCATCCCTTCCTTTCCTTTTCTCCCAGAATGGGATTAGCCAGTCTCCTCTTCCAGTCCCTAGCGATGGGGTTCTCGTCCTTCTTCATGGGCCTCGTGCCGTTGATGTTCAGCTCGGTAGCAAGCGGTTCGTCCTCCGCTTCCTCCTCTCTCTCCTCCCAAGCTTCTCTCGAGCTCGAGCTCACTTTCGACTCGTTTCTCTCCAGGAAAACGACTCAAGATGGCTTCCACGTTTGGGATGGGTCTGCTCGTAGGTGCTGCTCTGGTGGTCATCATTCCAGAGTAAGTCCTTCTGTCTCCAAAGAGCTCTCGCTCGAATGAGACGAAGCTCAATCTTGTTTCCCTCTTGCTGATCCATCTTCTCCTTCTCCCTCGTTCTTGCAGAGGAATCTCCACCATCTATGGATCAACAGTCATCCATCCAACCACCTCCCACAACTCTACCCTCGTCGCTCATCCTTCAACATCTCACTCGCACGTCTCCGCAACTCTCAAGGTCGTCCGCGACTCCTTCCCTTCGGCCTCCTCCATCTCAGCCCTCACAACTCCCGTATCCCAAAGAGACGACGATCACGACGACGACGATGACGATGAAGATGAACACGATCACGATCACGACCATGGAAAAACTTACGGCTCAGACCCGACAGAGGCTATCGGGCTCTCGTTGCTGAGCGGCTTCGTCCTTATGATGCTGTGAGCTCGACTTTCCTCTCCTTCCCTTCTTGCTCGCCCTCCCGCTCCCACCGCATCCAAACTCACACGACCTCTTTCTACAGCATCGAGCAATTCACTCACGCCCACTCGGCCGACACACCGACCTACGCTCCCCTCCCAGTCACCGAACCCTCCACACCCTCCTCCCCTTCCCACCTCAACGCACCCAACGCCGCTTCCTCCCTCGACAACCCGCCTCTCTCCCCTTCCATCCCTTCCTCCTCCTCTCCGACCCAACCACCCACCTGGCACTCTCTGGTCCGTCGGCCCTCCGACCTTTCCGGTCCAGGAATGGGCTCCGACGACGGCATCCTCCTCCATCCCGAAGACGAGAGAGGAGAGGACGCTCTTTCTCGGGAACTTACTGGAGAAGGGGCCAGGCTCATCGGTAGAGCTGTGGATAAGGTCTCGCTCGGAGATATGAAGTTGATCAACGGTGGGAACGGAGGGGATCATCACGAGAAGAGTTTTAGTGCGACGTTGGGATTGGTGTTGCATTCGACGGCGGATGGGATCGCTTTGGGAGCGAGTGCGAGGAGCGGGAAGAGTGGGCTTGGGTTTGTGATTTTTGCGGCTATTTTCGTACACAAGAGTGAGTAGTCTCGGATCTGGCTATCTCTTCTCTCGAAGGAAAGGGAGGGAGAAGTCGAGCTCGACGCGTCCTTCGCCTCGTCGTTCTTTCCTCTCCTTCTCGATCTCTCTTTCCTCTCCCAGAAGCTGACTCTTCTTCTTCAATTCATCCACTCGCAGTCCCTGCCTCCCTGGGACTCTGCACAACCCTCATGTCCGATTCCCTCCCTCGTCACCAAATCCGCCAGCGAATCGCTCTCTTCTCTGCAGCCGCTCCCGTAGGAGCCATGCTCACCTACTTCCTCGTCAACCTTCTAGCCGGAGGAATCGAGCAGAGTGTGCTGATGTGGTGGACTGGGGTGGCGTTGATGTTCTCTGTAAGCTCAAAATCCTCCTTCCTTCAACGCGCCTCCTCATTCCCCTTTCCTCGAACTTACTTTCTTCCCTCCCTTTCATACTCCTCTTCGGTTTCGCCTTGTCAATTGCAGGGAGGAACCTTCCTCTACGTTATTGCCACGGTCCTCCAAGACCTCAACCCCTCTCAAAGCGAGTTGGACGAACCCAACGCGATCTCGAAACGACTGAGGATGGTGCTCGTGCTAAGTGGGATGTTGGCGCCGTTATTGTTGACGAGGTTGGGTGGACATCATCACTAGCGTTCTATATCTTATCATCCTGCGTCCTGTTCTGTTTTTGCTTCTTTTGTAGGGTAGTCTAAGAAGGAGGGAGGAAAAGGTGAGTGCGACAGAGGATTTCGCTTTGCTGGTGCATTATCTCCTTTGTTTCTGATCTCGATATGATTTTAGATGGTAGACTATGCAATCGCCTGCCTTTCTTTTACTATTTCGTCCTGCTTTTTCTGAATTTCTCGGAGGGGGAGGTGAAACGGGAAGGAATGGGAAAGATGAGAATCGCGATGCGTCGGAGTCTGTTCTTTCGACCTCCTTTCCGTCTCGTCCCTGTATGTATTCGACGTTCCTGAAGGTCGACGCTCAATACTGGACTGATATGAGATGGATACCTCAAAACTCACGTGAAACAGACAGTCAGGGGCTGAGGAGGCATAAAAGGAGGTTTGTACTTTTGCTCTCTCTTTCCAGCAACCACCACCTTCTCCCAGCTCTCATTTTGGCTTCCCTCTTCCCAGATTCGACCATGATCCTGGAAAATGTTCCCTACCACCTCGGATCTCCTCCACTCCTTCCCATCGAGATCAAAGCCCACATCCTCTGCTTCTGCTCTCCCTCCGACCTCGCTTCGACCTCGCGCGTCTCTCTCGCCTTCTTCCAAACTCTCCACCTCCCTTCTCTATCGAGACATCGAGATCGTGGGACTAGAAAATCTCTCTCTTTTGTTTTGCTCTAGAGTGAGTACGAATTTCCATAAATTGTGCAGCTGTACTCTGAAGCTCCTCTAATTTTCATTTCGTCCCTCCGCCCTCCCTCTTTCCCATCGGATCCGACTCTCTCCCGGCCCCAACTCTCCCGATACCTCGACCTCCGCGGATCCGTCTCTATCACCATCTCGGCCACTCACACCCCAGGATCTCCTCCCCTCCCTCACCTCTCCCTCGACCGACTCGGGCTTTCCCTCACGCAACAACTTCCCGTTCAGACCCTCATCCTCCGACCCATCGCCCTCCCAAACGATAACCACCCAGAGCTCCAAAGCTGGATCTCCATCCTCCCCTTCTTCAACCCAACCTTCGTCCAAATCACCGGACATCCCTCTTCGAACGGACTCCTCCCTCGCTTCAGTTTATACGTCAACTCCCCTCGATGGTCGAACTTGACGCGTCTCACTCTCGCGAACGTCTTCTCCGTTGGATATCTCGATTCTTCCAAGGTTTTCTTCTACCCTGAGGAGGAGGAGGACGGAGGAAGGAAGGTTGATGTGACGTTCGATCTTTCTGGGAAGTGGGGAGACGAGGGGTACGAGAGGGAGTTGATGCAAATCGTCGCGTCGGAGCTTTCGCCGGCCAGTTTAGGAGGAGGGAGAGTTGTTGGACCTAGGTTTGGGAGGATCGGAGTGAAAGTGAAGAGTGAGGAGGTGGGGTGGAGGTTGGAGGAAATGTTGTTAAAGAAGTGGAGGGAGAGCAGGAAAGCGTCGGGGGTGAGGGAGGGGTTGAAGATTGAGTTTGTAGGATTAGGAAGAGGGAAAAAAGGGTCATTTTGAAACTGAGCATACATAAATAGGTGATCTTACGTCTTGGGGTCTCTTCTGCTGTAGTCTATAGCCCTGGGTCTCGTGTTGTGACCCCGCGTCGCTTTCTTTCTTTTCTTGACGCGTCCCTTTTTCCTCCCCCATCCTCGTTGGACCGTCTTTATCTTTCATAACTACCCTAATCTTCTTCCTTGACCTTTCAAATCCTCATCTCAGGCTAGATCGTTCCTATTCTTTGGCATCTCAGCAGCTTGACTCGCGTTTACTCTCCTCCCTCTCCCGGCCCGTAATAATCTGTTGACAAGGAAGAAGGAGAAAGCTAGATCATATCGTGTCAAGTCGTTGTTAAAAATCGAGAAAGAAAGAAAGATGAAACCCAAAAGAGGTGGAAAGAGATGAGGAAAAGAAGCGAGGAGCCGCGACGCGTCTCGAGAAGCGAGCGCCCAAGGGAATCCTCGATCGGAGGAGAATGGCTAGCGAATGGAAGAGATGGGAGCTAAAAGGAGTATAGCTTAAGTGGGCGTGATATTTGGAGGTGTTACAGAGCTATTGTGAGGGAACGAAGTGGGAGAGGCTGGAACATAAAGAGTTGGAGATCTATGAAGTTCTAGTTCGAAGGGCTGGGACTGATGGAGCTAGCGATGGTGAAACCGCTCCCACCTGTGACCTTCTTGACGTTTCGATCCCTTCCTCGTTCGGGTTCGCCGTCGTTGAGGAGTTGTTCCTCGAGAGACGAGACGGGTTTGGCGAGTCGGATCATCGAGAACGAGATGAACGCAAGGCAGAGGAGAGCCAGAGCGATGCAGAAGATGGCCTTGGGGAAGAACGCGGTGGTGTAGGAGTAGGTTAGACCAAAGATGAGGGCTGGGAAGAAGGAGAAGCGAGGTCAGCGAAACGAAGGGAGGGGGGGGAGAGAGAGGGAGAGAGGGACTCACGACCGACAACAGCTGAGATAACGGCTTGAAGGACCTGAGAAGACGAAGAAGATATGTTAGAATAGCTCCAGAGTATCAAATCGAAGTGAAGTACTCACGGCCATGCCTGATAAAGGAAGAGAGGAAAGACGCGTGTCAGTCTTTGCAAGGAACTGAAGAGACGATAGGAAGCCGAAGTCAAACTCACCTCCGAACAATCTTCCAGCGATCTTTGTACTTGGAAGCAAAGCCAAAGCCATCGAGTTGATGGCAGGTCCAGCTCCGCCTGGGGAATTAGAGACGAGTCAGTGAACTTGAAATGAAGCGAGAAAGTGAAGTAGAGACTCACCGCCGAAGGGCGTCAAAAGCGTCGCCAACATGAACTGTCCAGGAGATTGAGAGACGATAATCCCAATGTAGGCGAGGATGTCGACGAAGAGAGAAACCTGGATGATCTTGAGGTCGAATCGGGAATCCGAGATCGTCTTGACGTGCTTGTTGGTGTTGGAAACGGCTCTCTCCTCCGTTGGTGGGACGTCGTCGACCGAAGGAGAGCGATCTCGAGAGGGTTTGACCTTCGGAGTCTTGGGCTTGAAGAGCTTGACGGTAGCTGTGAGTGAACAGAGGAGGGAAAGGTTAAAGAACGAGACGGAGAAGGGCGAAGGGGATACGGATTTTTACTCACTGGGTAGAATCACCAGAAGATGAAGAGCTCGAACGGCTCCAATCACAGAGAGGTAGGGACCAAGTTGGTCGGCTCCCCAGGAAAACTTGAACATGACGTATCTGCGGAAGACGGATTAGCAAAAGATCTTGGAACCTCGACGCGTCCGGAACGACAGAACGCGACTTACTGAAACTTGAACATAAAGACCCCCATCATGCAGAGGATGCAGGAGTAACCAATCGCAAGCCAGGAAAGGTTCCAGTTGACCGTTCCAGTTTCCTCATTCCATTGCGGCAGGAAAATTTCGAGAGGGGCGAGGAAACCGAACGTCCTCCTCGCCACTCTCTTCGCCACTCCCTTTCCCTTCCTCGAAGTCACGGCTCCAGACACTCCACTGAGCCTGCTCCATCCACTCGACTCAGCAGCAGCGTCTCCGTCATCCTCCCTCTCCCAAGCTCGTTCAGCTTCGTCCCTAGCGAACGCTTCGGCCTTGGTTCGTTTCTGGACTTTGCGAAGGAAGGATCGGGCTTCGGAGGACAGAGATTCCTGCAAAGCCGAGAAGGAGGTCAGGAGATGTTTAGAAGCCGAGAGCGAGAATCGAAAGAAGAGAGAGTGGAAGCAGTCGACGTACGGGGAGGATGAAGAGGACGACGAGGAACATAGTCGTGTGCAGGATGGTTGAGAAGTAGAAGACGGAGAGGATGTCTCCCGTCCTTCGGATCAAGGCAGTTCCGAGGATTGGCCCAAGACTCATACCCTGCGGAAAGAAGAAAAGTTTAGTGAACGGTTCGTAAGGGGCAGAGAAGAGAACGCGAGAACTCACGAGCATCATGATTCCCCCGAATCGAGAGTAGATCTGAGCTCGAGTTCCGTCGGGAGTTGAGTCCGCGATATAGCTATTCAAAGTTGAAGAGTGTGAGAAATAGAGAGAATAACTTATGAAATAATACTCACGCATTGTTCGTCGCTCCCATAGCTGGTGGAGAAAGAACGAAAGCTCGACGAGTCAGGCGAGGTCGACGCGTCTTAATTCGAAGGGCAGAAGAGGACTCACTGGGCATTCCTCCGAGAAGTCCATCGATGAGAGGACCGATGATAAGGAAACGGTAGCCTCCAGGAACGATCAACGGAAATTTGGCAGTGGCGAGGAAGATGACATCGCTGTTGTGAACGAAACAAAGAGAAAGAATCAGTTGTGGATTGAAAGAGAGGTAGAGATGACGGCAAGACGATTGATAGTGCGAACGAACGAGGTGATGATTCCACACATAGCGACAGCCATAACTCTGGAAGTTGGATATGGAATAAAGGCGAGTCAGCGAAAAAGGATATCGAACGAGCGAGAGAGGTAAAGATCGCGTCGACTCACTTCGTTCGACCAAACTTGTCGGACGCTCGACCCCACCAACCAGTCGTCAACGCAGAAAGGACTCCTTGGATGATAGTCATCACTAGGAGAGGAAAGGAGAGAAGGGGTCGAAAGTGGTCAGCGGATGTTTCGCGAAAAGAGAAGGAGGATCGAGCGTTGTTGCTTACTCGTCGTGAACTGAGCAGCAGCCTTCTGGACTTCAGGACTCTTCCTGCACTTGATCTTGTCAACGATGACTCCTCCAACGTTGACAGGAGCTGTAACAGACTCGTTGACATGCTCGAGCGAGAGAGATCGCGATCCGATGTAGGACGTGAATCGATCCTCGACGAATTCGCTGGGTTGCTGAGGGTCCGGTCGGGGCATCGCAGGGAACGAAGGAGCGGGGAGTGTAGATACAGGAGCGTTGTCGAGTTCGTCCGAGGAGGTGGTGGGGTAGTGAGAAAGGCTGGAGAGACGAAGAGAACGACAGCATGAGCGATTGATCTGGACCGCAACGCTGGAAGTGATACTCGTCGCAGGAAGGTTTGAGGAAGATGCAAGTTTTCTCACCAGGCGAGTTGGTTGAACTGAGAGAGAGTGGCAGAAAGGGGGAGAGAGAGGAGAGGGGGCAGGAAAGCATGAGAGACGTTTCCAAAGGTCGACCGAGGGAGAACGACCGAGGAGGGAGGCAGGGAAGGTTTGGGAACTCTTCGAGCTCACCAGATCTGTCTTGGGAGCGATGACCATCCCCATAGAGATGGCGTGTCCTACGGCGATGACAAGGAGCCTGAGCAGAGCAGAAAGAAGGTAGAAGGAGAGGTCAGCCTGCCGCCGAAAAGAGAAAAAGGGAAGAGATCGAAGGGAGGAAGCGAAGCGTCGTGTCGTGTGGTCGGGACTCACCAGTACGGCGAGGGACGCCTGAACCAAGGCTTTCTCGCGATGCTACCCTCCCTAGCCTTCTTCCAGTCCACGCTCGACGTTCTGTCTATCCCAGCACCCTCGTCGTCGTCTTCCTCCTCTTCTTCCTCGTCGTCGTCGTCGTTTCCTTGAGCCTTCGGATCAAGCCGGTTGAGAACTTGCTCGCTCGCTTCTGGGTCCATCTGAACGATCCCTTCGACATCGAGAGATTCCAGGGTGGGTAGAGGGTGGTAGGCTTGAGCGTGGGGGGCATCGGAGGAGTGGTGGGTAGTGTTGTGGTGATGGGAAGCTGCAGAAGGAGAGGAATTCGGAGGGGGGGCGAGGAGGGAGGAGAGAGATCGGAAGATAAGCTCAACGTCTTTGTTTCTCTCTTTAGACAGGAAAGGACGAGCTTACTTGAGGCAGAAGTTGGGGGCTCAGACTCGGAATGCATGTTGACCGATCTCTTCGCGAGGGAGGATGTCAAGGAGTTGGTTGGGAGGTGAAAAGGCGAAAGGGGAGCTGAAGGGGAGCAGCGTGGGCGAGTTGGGGCCGGCGACCTTGACGAGCCTTGACGACCTCCTCAATCAAGGGCTCTCGGTCTTTCTTGCTGCTGAGATGTACCCTGAGAAACCATATTTCTCGTGGGGTAGGAGAGAAGGTCGAGAGGAGAGATTTCGCAATCTCATTGTAGAAAACGAAAAGGCGAGAAAGCAACGACCACGGCCGTCCGATCTTTAAAGTCGTGTAGCGAGTGTCTACGGAAGAGGAGAGGGAGGTTATGAAAAGACTCAGCTCGGTAAGAGGTGATGGAGGTGTGGTCAGAACTTGAGAACTCACTGGGAGCTAGGAAGTCATGAGGAAGGGAATTACGAGACGCGATCTGTAGGACGAGAGCCGGACTCGAGGAGGAAAGGGTCCTGGTCCTGGGTCGAGAGGTGCTGCGGCAGGATGGTCGAGGTAGGAGGTAGGTTGAAGATGAAGACAGGAGCTTTGTGCCTGGAAACAGGTGAAGAGACGAGGGGGAAACGCGTCAGTGGAAAAGAGACCTGGACGAGCGAGGCAAGCGACAGGATTAAACTCACCTCAGACCATCTCAGACCGACATCTCAACCACTACCACCACTACATGCCTCATGTACTCCACCCTCTTCTCTTCATTTCCTCTTGCAAGCATTCGAGAGTAGTCCGAGAGGAGCGTTTCGACTTTGGCCTTCTCCTCCGACGAAACCACGATCGTTCCTCCTGGATCTACCCTCCCTCGGACATCGTCCTCGAACCTCGAATCTAGCCCATCGAGAAGATCTCTTAGGGCCCTGAGAAGCATGGTCGAGGCCACGCCACTCCCATTGAAGGGAACGGGAAGTTCGTAGGCGATTTTCCACCACTCGGAGTTGAAGCGAAAGAGTTGGATACCAAGGGCGAAGGCGCTCTGTCTCATTCGGACGTGTCGGATACGGTCCCAGTGGTCGAAGGTTGGACGTAGCCTGAGGTAGGTGTCGTGGCCGTGAGGGGGAAGCATAGCGAGGATGAAGGTGGTTGGGTTGAAGAGGCCGAGGATGAAGTGAAGGGAGTATTTGTCGTAGCGTAGCGAGGACGGAGTGAGCTTGAGGACGAGACTGTCGATGTAGATTCCCTGCAGGCGATCACCCCCGGGCATCTTTGGAGCTGGAGTAGGATCGTTGGGGATGGCGACGAAGGTGAAGGATCGGAGGCGGGAGAGGGAAAGGAAGGGTTGGATTCGAGCGGACGAGTTCATCGACTGAGAAAAAGCAAAGGAAAATAATCTCGTCAGATGAAAACCTAGCTCTCGGAGCCCATGTACATGTAGTATAAAGAGAAGAAGAAGGACGAGAGGACTGACCCACTTGTCAACGAAGAAGCTCAACCTCTCGACTCCTTCGATTTCCACGTCCACGCAGAGGAACTCTGAAGCGATCTCGAGGAAAGCAAGGCTCACTCGGGAGCAGGTAGAGAGAGTGCCGATGTCCGCGAAGGAGACTATGTGGCGTTGAAGCTCGACGGGGAAGGTAGGAGGGTGGGGAGGGGAGGAGAGGAGGGAGAGGGAAGCGACGGAGGAAGAGAGGAGGGCGGAAGAGTCCATCTCGTTGCGGTCGAGGAGAAGATTAAGAATGTTCAGAGATGGAAGGGACGAGAGAGGAAGGGGGAATAGCGCCGATGGGTAGGATGAAAATCTGTTCGATACTGGTGGTTAAGAGTGAGAAAGAGAGAGGTTGAATATCGAAGCTCACCCTCGTTCTCCTTCCCTCTGTCTCCCACTGCCGTCTTCCCAGAAGAAAGCTCCACTCCTTAGCAAATTCGAACCTTCGCTTTTTTTTTTTTTTTTTTTTTTGTGAGTTTCCACCTCCATCTTTAACACTCGATCTATAGATTGGAACCAGGTGAGAGCAGAACGGGCGAAAGGCGACCGAGCTCATCGCCTCCTCTACCTCCCCCCCTCCCCTTCCCTCTGCAAAGCTTCCCTCCTCAACCATGCCCGCCTCACCTTCCTCCTCTCACTCAGCCTACCAGTCGGATACGGAGATCATCGCTCCATCCAAGAAACTAGCCGCTCCTTCGGACGAGGCTCCCAAAGGGTCCATCATTCTGGGTGGGAAGGAAGTCAAGCTCAACAAGGGGATGGTTCCTTCGCAGGGTGAGCTCTTCACATTTTTCCCGTGGATTCGAGTCAAGCAGAGGTAGCTGAAGCTAATCTATATGTTCTATGCGCCTTATCGCGCTTGTAGAGCTCGTGGACGCTCTCGTTGGAAGGATCAAAGAGGTTCGTCCATCTTCTGTCCTTTCCCCCATCTCCCTCGCTGTTCCCACTCTTCTTCGTCCTCTCATCGCTGTCGCTCATTCCCTCAAGCCTGCTTCGTCCCTGCTTACTTCCTATGTCCAGCTCGAGAAATTCAACCTCTCAGCTTCAGCGTCCAAGAAACCTCCGCGTCGGTCAACGCTCTCGCTTCAACCTCTGCCAACACTTCTTCGACTCCAGCAGAGCAGACGCCAAACGAGCAACGGCTACCGTCAAGAAGTGGATTACTCGACTCAAGAAGGAGCGCAAGAGCGATTCGAACAAGTTCAAGGGCCGTAAGTGGCTAGTGGAGGCTCGCTTCTTTCTCGCTCTTCGACGTCGCGTGTTCTTCATCTCGACCTGATCCCTTCTCCGTTCTATTATTCATCTTGCGTCGCCCTAGACGGCGGAAACCGAATCAAGTTCGATGATGTCCTCTCCTCTACGGACTTCAAAGCCATCCTCGAGAACCATGCAGCCTCCTCCCTCCAGCCCAAGGAACCCAACTCCGTCGTCTCGACCTACCATTTCGACTCCTTCGACGCAGTAAAAACGTTCTTCTCTCCAGCTGGCGGAACCGATACCACGTCTTGGGAAGGTTTGAAGGGGAACCTCTGGACTCAGGGAGGTGGGTTCCGAATTCTCGCCTGCAATCTTCTCGTCTCCTCTACACGTCGCGTCCTCTCATCTCCCGCTGACAATAGGTCAGATGTTCCTGATACTCCTCTTCCGTTTTCAGGTATCCACCAAGGGAAGGCAAGGAAGATCCGATCCATTGATCTCGAGGTTTCCAGGCTCACGGCCACTTACAGCACCAATTGTCTTGCTCTTCATCCTCTTTTACCGCAGGAGCGACTCTAATCTTCGCTCTCGCCTCTACTCCAGCTCACTCTCGAGTTCCAAGTCGAATCCACGGAGTCGAGTGGCTGGGATTCGGACGAGGGTGGCTATCGGGGTTGGTTCTGGGGCGCGTCTCGTTCAACTCTCTCTCTCTCTCAACGCATATGCCCGTCTTTCTACTTTTACCACCTCTCCCACTTCAGCGAGCTTAGCTATCTCTTATTCCTTACGACTTCTCTCATAATCGCTTTTCTTCACCATTTTCGATTGATGACGTCGAGCTCGACTCGCTCTCCTTCCTTTCTCCCACTCCTCACTCCCTCCATCCATTGCAACCCAAGTTTTCATCCCCAGAGAAGCTGCGAACATGGTAAGTGGCTCTTTGGCTCTTCGCTTCCTTATACTGCCTTGGAAGCTGACCGTCCTCCTCCGCTTGGTCTTTCTGCAGAACAACCACCTGCTCCTTCCTTACAAGAAGACGACCCCGCTCCCTTCCCTCCCTGGCTCTCTACGAACGTACATCTCCGAGCACTTCAAGACTATCAGTCCCGAGGCTTTCAAGGATGATATTCATCAGTTTGTGAGACTGAGGAGGGATGCGGTGGAGGGTGGAATCGAGGATCATCGAGAGAATGTGGCCAGGCTGATCAAGTGAGCTCACACTCCTCCTCCTTCCTTCCTTCCTTCCTTCCGTTTACTTCCTTCTCGATCTTGGCACTGACATACATCGACCTTATCTGCCTCCAGGTATCATGCAACCCTCGCTTACCTCCTCAGCAAACTCCCTCCTGACGTTCGTCCTCCAGCCCGTGCTCCCCTTCGGCTCCATCTTCTTTCTCAAGCTGACCTCGTTCCTCCTTCCTCTCCTCCACAGATCAACCAAGTCTTCCCCTACGATCCAACCTTCCCACCAACCTATGCTCTCCACACACCAGCGCCTCTGCCCCTTCCCACTCTCGCCCACGAACGGTTCGCGGTTCTGTACAATCTGGCAGCATGCTTCTCAAACCTCGTGCGTCCCGTCTCCGAGCCCGTCCCCTCCCTTCGTCTTCCACATCCACCGTCCTTCCAAGCTCGAAACTTCAATCTGACTTCCCCCCTCTGCCATCTACGATATCCCATAGGGAGCTCTCGAATCTCGAACGACTTCCGAATCTATCAAACGAGCAACAGCCGCCTTCCAAGTAAGCTCAACCTCACCTCCTCCTTCGGTTTCCTGACCGTTCCTTAACTCACGCTCTTCATCTCGTCTACAGAACTCCTCGGGGATCTTCACCTACCTCCTCACACTCCTCCCTTCCCTCCCCAAAGGATCTCTCGAACCCTTCGGATCAGCAGCTTTCGACTTCAAAGAGGGTTACATCGAGACGATGAAGTCGTTGACGGAAGCGATGGCTCAGGAGTGTTTCTGGCAGCAGGCTGTGTTAGGTGAGTCAACGCGACGATGGAAGGTGGAGGAGGAGTGAATTGGCACTAATTTATGGGTCGTTGAGGTGAGCAGACAAGTACAAGAATGGGATCGTCGCGAGACTGGCGATGAAGGTTCGTTTTCGGCGTCTTGCTTTTCGTCTCTGTCACTTCGATCAGCAGTAGCTGATTCCTTGGATCCTTCTTTCGATAGGTTTCAGAACTCTACGATCAAACTCTCATCGCCTCGCAGAAAGAATTCCCTTCGACGGCGAGCCATCTTCCTCCTGTACGTCCTGTTCCCTCAGTGCGCGTCCTTTCTTTCTCGGTAAAGCTGATCAAGGTCGTCCGTTGTCTGCAGGCATGGACTGCTTTGATCACCATCAAGAAGTTCCACTTCTATGCTGCTGCTCAGTGTGAGCCCATCGTCTTTTTCTCCTAGCGACAATCGCGAAGGACGCTGATCTCACTCCTTCCTTTTGCGTTCGCAGATCGGATGAGCGTGGAGGATCTGGAGAAGAACCGGTGAGATTTTCTTCCCATATCCTATCGCTGTGGACAGCGAAGCTGACTCTTGCTCGGGTTTCTTGCGTCGCAGGTACGGGCTCGAGATCGCTCGACTGGAGGTGAGCTTTTGTCGACGCGGCTATCTCTCTTCACCTTCCTTTCTTCGACCGCTGAATCTTCGCTTCATTTACTCATCAGGTCGCTCAAGGACTAGCCAAGAAGGCTCAAGACAACGCGAAACGAGGAATCGTCTCGGATCTTGTTATCGCGGACATCAAGGTCAGTTCGACTTTCCTTTCGAGTCGTTCCTTCCCGCACATCACTCTTCCGTCCCTCACTTACGCGACCTCAATTTCGTTCGATCTTCCTTTTCAGAACCTTTCCTCGACCCTCCTCTCCTCTCTTCAACGAGCCAAGAAGGACAACGACCTCATCTACCTCGATCTCGTCCCTCCGGCAGGCGAACTTGCCTCGATCCAAGGAGCTCTCATGGTCAAGCCCGCCTTACCGAAGGAGGTCGAGGATAGTCTGGGCTGGCTGATTAGGGAGGGAGGTGGGCTTGGGTGGGAAGGATTGGTGGATTACGGGGTCCATGTTGCGATCAGTGAGTCTCGGAACGCGTCGAGAGGAGAGGAGAGGGTTTGGAGGAGAGAAGGGAGAAAGAGACGAGCTAATCACGTCTCATTCGATCTTTTCAGGTGTCTACGACGATCGGAAGGAAAGTTTCTTAAGGGATGAGATCGTTGGGAAGAAGGAGGAGGTGGATCAAATCGCTGCTTCGTGAGTCTCCCTTCTTCTCTCCCCTTTCGCTCTTACTCCTTCTCGTTCTTGCCAACGTGAATGACCAACCTTCTCTTTTCCTCCTCCTTCCTTCCCCAAACGCAGAACTCTGCAATCCCTGAACCTTCCTGGAGCTCTCCAAGCCGTCGAGCGACCGATGGGCCTCCCTCCCTCTCTCCTCGGCATGGCAGAGGAGGTTCGCCGCGAACGAGGTCCTGAGCGCGTGAGGAAAATGATGGAGAACATCCAGAGCTCGAGGAGACAGGCTGATGTGCTTCTGAACGAGGTGAGTCTCTCTTCCCGTCGCTCTCTGTCTCGCTTTGACTGCGAAGCCAAACGCTCCCGACGCGTCGACGCGATCTGACTCAACTCTTCTCTTCCAACTTCGCTTTCACAGGCTCTCGACGCTCTGGATCAAGAAGACGAGGAGGACGAAACTCTTCGAGCTCGGTACGAAGCCTCGTCGCCGTCGGGACCAAAATGGACGCGACCTGCTTCTCACGAAGTCAACAGACACCTCACTCAGCAGGCTGAGACGTTCAGATCGACTCTGAACCAGGCTTCCGCGAGTGATGGGGTGGTGAGAGAGAAGTGGGAGCAGTGGGAAGATCAGATCGAGGTTCTCGGTGGCGATGAGGTTTGTCTCGTCTCCCTTCGTTGCCCGCTGCCCTCGACCTTCTCGCTGACCTCCTCTCTCTCCCTTCTTCGTCACAGGACGCCCTCTCCAACTCCGTCCCTCGTCTCCCGACAGGCCCTGCCCTCTCTTCAACTCCCCTCACCCGTCTCCTCCACACCCTCCTCGAATCCCTCACCGATCTCGCGAACGCTCGAACCCAAATCGCTTCCTCCGCCAAAGGTCTTTCTTCGAGGGATGACGTCCGAAGTCTCGTCATCTCGGAAGCTAATTCGATACAGAGGGATGCTGGAGCTGGGGAGGTGAGGGCCGAATGGTTCGAAGGGCTGTTCGAGAGGGAGCTGAGGAAGTACGAGAGTGCGAAGGAGGAGATGGAGGGGAACGGGAGGGAGGTGGAAGGTGTGTTGGAGGAGATTCGGGTGAGTTATGATCTCTTTCCTTCTACGAGTCTTGAGCTCGGTAGAGAATGAGGTGATCGGGGGAGCTGAAATCTCTTCCATTGCGTCGCGATCGACGAAACAGGTTCAGAACGAGGCTTTCCTGGCGTCTCGACGAACGTCACCGACGATCAAGGCGAGGGAGAACGCTCTACAGGACTTGGATCTCGCTTATCATCGATACAGGGAGGTTCTTCAGAACTTGACGGAGGGAGTGAAGGTGCATCTCGGTTTCTCTGCGGCTCAGTTCGACGCGTCTCGAATCCACAACTCGCTGATCTCCTGCTGCGTTTCTTCGATCAGTTTTACAACGATCTCCTCACTCTCTTGACTGCGTACAAGAACGACTGCAAGGAATGGGTCTGGTCACGTCGGTCTGACGTCGCGCGAGTTTCTCTTTCCTCTCGACCCTCCTCTCTCCTCTTGTCGACCCTTCTTTCTGACCAATTTCTCCTCTCTCTTCTCTCCTCACCACAGCGTCATCACCTCCCAACTCGACCAAGCCCGTATAGCCCCTCCATCTCAGGATCAATCCTCTTACCGCTCTCCACCGCCGCCTCGACAACCTCAACCTCAATTTGCTCTGTCTCCTCCTTCACCTCCTCAGCAGCAACAGCAACCCCAGCACTACTCCTCCTTCCCACCTCCACCTCAGCCTCGTCAACAGGCTTCGACATGGCAGCCGCCTCATCCTAGTTCGAGCGGCTGGGAAACTCAAACGATGCCTCCTCCTCCGCCGAGGGAGAGACAGAGGGAACCGGAAGTTCAGCAGCAGCCTTCAGCTCCTTCGACTCCGAGGAAGAGTGAGCGAGTTAGAAAGCCGAGTGCTATTATCTAATTCGATGGGTATTATTTATAGGAAAAGGATTCGGAGCGGCCGAAAGCGAAGCAGGAAGCGACGAGCAGCGACTTGGGATCGCCCGACGCGTTTCCTCCTTCGAAAGAGAGAGAGAGAATGTCGCTGCCAGGTCATCGTCAAACCTAGATATGAAGGGACGAAAATGGAAGGAGAAAAGAGATGCCAAGCGTGTCGTGAAAGAGAAGTAAAAGCAAAAAAGGAGAGCGGAGCAAATCGAACGAAACAAATGCTGCTCAATCAAAGCTTCGACTCCTTCTTCGCACTCGCCAACCACGCGAACTCCAACTTCCCCCCCTTCCCAGGATCCATAAGCACGTTCACCACCGTCACCTTCTCGTCCGCTGCCATCCCAGCCTTGATCGCGGTCTGCAGCTCCTCTGGTGTCCGAACGAGGTGGCCGATTCCGCCACAGGCGGTCGCGATGAGATCGTACCGAACGTCGGGGAGGAGAGCTGTGGGAGGCAGGGAGGCGAGGGGAGTAGCTTCATATTTGGAAGAGGAGAGTCCGTGGTAGACCTAACGAGTAGAAAAAAAAAAAAAAAAAAAAGTGTCGCGTCAGTGGAGGAAAGGAAGGAAAAGAAGAGGCGCGACGAGATCTCGTGACTCACTCCCGAGTTGTTCATGACAACAACCAAAATCCCCAACTTGTTCCTGACTGCCGTTTCCACTTCCATAGCTGAGAACCCAAAGGCTGAATCTCCGACCACAGCAACCACCTTCCTCCCCTGCCCACCCTCCGACTTCTCGACCACCGCCGCCGCGATAGCGAATCCCAAGCCCACTCCCATCGTCGCTGTACTCCCCGAATCGAGTCTCGACCTCGGTTCCTCCACGGGGAAAAAGGATCGTCCGATATCGAGAGTGTTTGCTCCTTCCGAGACGAAGATGTGCGATTTGGGGAGGAGGGGAAGGATGAGGGAGAAAGCTTGGTGGTAGGTCATTGGGAAGGCGGGAGAGGAGGTTTTGGCGAGGTTCTTCTTGGTGTTGATCTCGACGGAGGCAAGAAGAGTCTTGTGCCATCGAAGTTGATGAGCTGGAGGTTTGTATGGACCGCTCTGAGCTGCTCGACGACGACGAACGACTTCCTGGACCAGCTGCTCGACGACGGTCTTGATGTCTCCTACAACTCCCACGTCCGCTCGTTCGTTGTCGTCGAGTTCCTCGGCTTTGACGTCCACGCGAAGCCATTTGACCTTGCCTCGAGATGACCATTTAGGAGCAGCTCCATAGTGCAGAATCCAGTTGAGACGAGCTCCGAGAACGAGAACGACGTCGGCTCCTTTGAGGGCTGTGGAACGAGCTGCCGCGATGCAGAGAGGGTGGGAGTCGGGGATGTGACCTTTTCCCATAGGTGTGGGAAGGAAAGGGATGGGAAGGAGGGTGAGGAGATCGTTGATGGCCGCTTCGGCGCGAGAGAACTGAGCTCTGGATATATCGAAGGTGAAGAACACGTCGCGTCAACGAAGGCTTCCTCGGTGAGAAGTGGAACATAGAGGAACAAACCCTTTTCCGATAACGATCAAAGGACGCTCAGCCGACTCGAGAAGGTCTACCATTCGAGATACATCCTCGTATCGAGCTGCTGATCGAGGGAAGTCGCCGACTTGGGGTTTCCAGTTGCACTCAGACGACGAGATCGATCCTTGGATGTAGTCCGCCGGCTGTCATTAAGAAAAGAATGATATCAGAGATGATTCGAGTACGAGATGAACGAGCGAGCTCACCAGATCAACGTAGGTAGGTCCAGGTCGACCGTAGAGAGCAACTCTATACGCTTGCTCGATGGTCGCGGGAGTCTTTCCGAGCGAAGGAGGTCGAGCAGCGAACCTGAAGCGATCAAAGCGATGGAGAGATGATTAGCTACATTCTTGAGTGATTCTAGAAGCAAGGGGATACTCACTTTGTCTCTCCCTTCAGCAATCCAACCTGATCAAGCTCCTGAAACGCTCCTTGGTTCTGCTGAAAGCTCTCGGAAGCTCCCGCGAGCATGAGGAGCGGGAACGAGTTGGCAGCAGCGTGGGCGACTCCGGCGAGAGCTTTTTATGAGATCAAAGGGGAGCCAAAGAGGTCAGCGTGTGGGAAGGTCAAGAGGAGAGCTCGAGAGGGAGGAGGGAGGAGGAGGAGAGGGAGGAACGAACCATGAACGACTCCAGGACCTCCTACTACAAGCAGGACTCCAGGTTTTCCAGTGATGTATCCGTAGGCACTAGCAGCCTGGTGGATAAAGTCGAGGTGAGCCCGCGATGGAGCAGAGATGGAGCAGAGAGGATGAAATGAGGGCTGAGGGACGAACGTAGGAAGCCGACTGCTCATTGCGGAAGGAGATGAATCGAATGCCGAGATCGATGCAGGCTTGAGCGACCTGTTGAAAACGCAGCAAGCTGAGAGTCAGCTCAGAGCTCTGTGGTACGCCCATGAGTACGAGGGATAGAAGAACGAACCTCGATAACCTGTTGAAGCGGATGAAACCGAGATCAAGACGAAGAGCAGGAGAGTAGCATGGACGTCAGCTTCTTCCCTTCCTTCTCCCTTTCGAGCTCACACCAAACGAGCAGAACGAACAGGGATTCCAACGATCCCAAAGATATGAGTGACGCCTTGATTCTTGAGAGACTGAGCGATGACTTGAGAACCAGAGAGTTGAGGCATCCTTGGTTTTGTTGCTGGTCGTTTGAGGTCAGAAGCGTTGAGCTCGCCTTTCTTTCGAGCCGGCGAGCCCTTCCGATCTCACGGGCGAAGAAATTTCTTGCGTTCTTTCGAAGCTCGGTTGACGGATGAGGATAGGGCATGGTGTTAATTCAGGGGTAGGCTATGACTGAACGAAAATCTTGCTACGAAGGAGTGAAGGCGAAGGCTCGAAAAGCAGGGAAGTGAGGCGACGCGTGCGAAAAAAGCCGATCCTTATCCCTCCTTGAGCGATGGTACGTAGCTGAGGATGGTCGCCGGTATGAGTTAATCGTGGCCGTGGCTGGTGTTGGGAGAGGCGTGATTGGGTTCGAAAAGAGGAGGGCGAACTGCTCGAGTGGCTGAGACGCGAAGAGAAAGAAGGACATATCAGCTATCACCTCCTTCGTTGTTCACCAGCTCGAGGAAAAAACGAATAATAATACAGATTGAACTCACTCTGAAGCCAACCCCTCCACCTAATCTCTGCTCGTCGCGTCCTCGAACGACCTCTAGCGCTCAATCCTCTCCGGCCATTCCCTCCAAAGCACCCACCACTCTCCTCTGACGATCCCTGTCCCCACCAGCTGACATCGTAGGTACCCCGAGACCTTCCAGAGCGATCTGCTGTTTCCGAAGGAGAGCGTCCCATTGAGGCTAGAGGTGGGACGCGGATCAACGGAAGAATGAGTCGAGTTCAGCTTGGAAGGAAGAGATTAGGAGAAGAGAGGAGAAGACGAACAAGAAGACGAGAGGTATGGAAGCGCTGAAGTTGCTGTTCGAGTTTGGAGACAAGAGCCTGGCAGAGACGAGGGCAGAGGGGAGGAAGTGAGCTACTGGAGAGAGAGAGAGAGCGCGAGAAGAGAAGAGAACGAACCTTCTTCTCAAAGGGAGAGAGGTCCTTCTGACCCGATACGAGAGCTCTGAAAGCAAGCAAGAAAGGTAACGGTCAGCCAGGAGTTGGAGGAGAATATAAAGAGCGACGAAGGGAGAAGAGAGGGAGATGCTCACACGCTTTTCGCCTTCTCCACGTTACTCTTCGACTCCTTGATCATAGCTTCCCTTTCCTTCCAGAGTGACTGCTCCAGTTTGTCTTGTTCGTCCTTCATCTGCGAATGGGAGGGCAGAGATAAGGAGTCAGAATCGAGTCTTCCGGCGGGAGAGGAGGTCGCTCGAGGTCAAGCCGAAGAGAGTAGCTGTAGATACGGACCGCGTTGAGCTTCTCGATAAACACTGGGTCCTCTGCTAGCTGGGCGAGGTATGGCAAGCTCTGAGGGAACGAGAGAGTCTTGAGGTCGACCTTGGCTTTGGGAGCTCGATAGGAGGGAGGAGGAGGTTGGGAGAGTTGAGGTCGGGATGGATCGTACTCGTCGTCTAGGGGAGCTGAAGCCGAGGAGGAGGAGGCATACTGAGACGGTTTATAAGGTTGAGAAAAAGAGCCTGCTTGAGACTTGGTAGGTTGACGAGAAGTTGAGGACGAGGAGGAGGAGGAAGCAGCAGCTCCGTCTTGAGCTCGACGGAGAGTCTCGAGCAGAGAGGCTATGGGATCAGACTGCAGCATAATGGGGAGAGGTCAGCGAGAGGTCTGAAGCATGTAGGTGAATGAAGGGCTTACAGAAGTGAAGCTCATATCTTGGAAAGTTGCGAAGGTGAAGCGGCGGAGCAGATGGACGTTTGAGGTCAACTTTAGAAACGAGGTCAACCTTTCCTTCCCTTCCGATCCGGTCACCTCGAATCCTTCCCTTCGGTCCGATGCGTTTCTCAACCTGCTTTCCTCTCCCTGACTCGTCTTCTTGTTGATCCAACATCGTGATGAAGCGTAGACACGTCATCATCCTCATCGTAGCGTACAAAAAAAAAAAGCGAAGCGAAGGAAAACTAAAGCGATCAAAGCGAAACTCCAAACGCGATTCCCACCCATCCATCGACTCCAACTCTCAAAGATCAGGCTGCTTCCCACCAAACTCCAACATCGTTCCTCTGTGCTCGTCCAACCTCTCGGCTCGCTGCTCCCCGTCCCGTCCAAAAGCGAACAAGAGCGGTCAGCACGCTCAATTTTGAAAGTAAACAAGAAGAGGAAGGGAGAAAAAGAGAGAGAGAGACGAACCTGACCAAGTTCCTCCTTGTGAGCTTTGATCTCCGATCCGACGTCGAGGAAGAGCTTGACTCGTTTGGCGAGATGGGTGTTCACCTGCGAGGACAGAAGAGAACGAGAGAGAGGAAGAGAGGTCAGTTTGTTGAGCTCGACGTGGCGAGGCGGAAATGGGAGCAAGGGAGAGAGCGGACCTTTCCGAAGAGGTTCGAGATCCGGCCCAGAAGTTCTGCGGGTAAGATAAAAGGGAGAGCGAGAGTCAGCGATGGACTTGGGCGAGGGAGGAAATCGAAAGCGACGCGACGAGAGGGAAAAAAGAGAACTCACCCTCCCCTCTCTTCGTGAACGCCTCCCCCTCCAGATTCTCCAACTCATACCTTTCCTCGAGCTCCTTCAACTTATCTCCACTCTTCTCCACCGCGGCTCGGATGAGGGCGTCGAACTCTCGAGGGGCGGGAACCGGTGCTGCAGGAGGAGGAGGAGGAGGAGGGGGTTGGTGCTGCTGAGGAGAGACGGCAGCCGAAGATGCTCGAGGAGAGAAGGCTGCTTGATCGTCGTTGGGATCATCTTGGTTCTGAGATCGAGTGGGGAGGGAGGATCATCGTTCTTGAGGTTGGAACTGGTGAAGGAGAAGAGAAAGAGAGGAGAGAGTCAGCTCGAGCTAGACGAAGACGAAGCTCGATTGAATGCTCACCTCGTTCTGAGAAGCAATAGGACCATCCTCGTTCTGCTGGTCATCCGAGGAAGGAATCTGTTCGGGCTCCTGACTGGCTGGTCGAGATTCGAGGTCCTCCACAGCGCGAGAGAACGCTCTCCTTCCTCCTCCTCTCTCGTCCTCCTCGTCGTCGTCTTCCTCGTCAGGCCCGACAGACCCATGTCGCTCCTCATCGGCCTCGACGTCAATCTCATCGTCTTCGTCGTCGTCGTAACGGCTGGCCTGACTCGAGCTCGCCTGAGATCCGTCCCAGTACGAGCTGCCTTGGCTGATTTGAGAAGCAGGAGGTCCGAAGTGCTCGTCGTCGTCGTCGTCTCCTCCTTCGTCGCGAATCTCGATGAGGTCTTCCTCGTACTCGTATCCGTCCTGGACCTCGTCGCTTTTCTGGTTCTGCTGTGACTTCTGCTGACTTCCTCCGCGCATGTACTCGTCTTCCTGGTCTTCCTCGATGACCTGCGTCTCTTCGTCTTCGTTGGTCTCGAACGGCGTCTCGGATCGTGGTCGTTGCTGCTGCTGATCCTGCTCCTGTTGGTGATGGGAGATGTTGGGAGGAGAGATGGAAGAGAGAGGTCGATGCCGCTGAGGAGTAGAAGGAGGAGGTCCGATCGCGAGGTGGGAGGAAGAGGCGGCGGAGGAGGGAGACGTGAATGCTCCTTGTTTTTTTGGGAAGAAGGCTCGAGAGGAAGCGATGAAGTTCGATCCTGATGCTCCGTTGTTGTTTGAAGAAGAGACTTGGTTGTTGGCGGTGGAGCTGGAGGGAACGAAGGGAGGAGGAAGAGCAGCGTGATGGGTCTGGCGAAGGAGGGAGGAGCCGGCGAAGAGAGCGATGGCATTGGAGCCTTCGTTGCTGATAGAAGCAAGAGTGGAAGAGAAAAGAGGCTCGTTCCTAGTGAGGGATGGCTCGATGTCGGAGGAGGAAGGAGATCCGTTTCGGTTCGAGGAGGGAGCGAGATCGATGAGACGACGTTTTCCGGAGGAGGAGGATGCTTCGGGTCCAGATGCTGGCTCTTCATGGATGAAAGCACGTTTCTTGGCTCTGTTCAAGAGGCCAGCGAGAGAAAGAGGAGACATGGGAAGATGGTTGGAGGAGAGAAGGGTTCGAGTCTGAGAGGAAGGGAGGGAGGAGGAGGAGGAGAGGAGATGGGAAGAAGAAGATCAGCTGAGCTCGATACCTCACGCTCGGGGTCTTCCAGAGTACCAAAGAAGAATCAGTACCCACGGTGGTAGTGGTGGTGGTAGTGTAAACGAAGTTTGGGAGGGATGGGACGCTGGATGGACGAAGGAAAGGAAGCGAAGACAGAAGGAGAGAGAAGGGTGAGCTCAACCTTTCACCGTCTCTCCTCCTCCACGTCCGCATCCGGCAAGATATCACTCACGGTTCTATCTGTCTCTTCCCGGAAGGATATCTCGACTCCATAAGGTTGAGACGAGAAGGAGGACGAGAAGGAGAAGGAGAATCAAGAAGGGAGTCACGGTTGGTGGCGAAAGAAAAGACAGGCGAGCCTCACTTGCCTTCTCTCCCTACTCCCACCCGCCTCACGACAGATTTTCGTCCCGTACTCCTCTTTAAACTCCACTTGGACGCATTCTGGCCCCATCCATCACACTTCCACAGAGAACTGAACCTCCGTTCCTCCCTCCACGACATGTCTTCCCTTCTCCTTCCTCCTCCTCCTCCCTCCCTCGTTCCCTTCCCTCCTCTCCCGATGGAGATCATACGACACATCCTCTCCTTCTCCAGCAACGGGACCCTCAACGCATGTTCCAGAGCCAGCCTCACCTTCCTCGAGATCGCTTGCGAGTTTCTCTACCGACACGTTGAGCTGGACGACATCGAGAGCCTCAAACTCCTCCTCTCCGACGGACGACGAGTGAGCTTCCTCCTTCCTTTCCTCTCCATGCTCTACCTCGTTCTTCCCTCCCTTCTGCAGACTTAGAGCTGACCCTAATCCTCTCTTCCTTTGCCTCTTCCAAAGGGAGATACTTCCTCCCCTCGGGTCGGAGCCTTCCTTTCCTTCAATCGAATACAAACCCTCACCTTCGTCGCCGCCTCGACTTCGGTCTACTCCTCCCTCGCTTCCCTCCCTCCCTCCCACCATCCCCTACCTATCCATCAGCTCACCCTCAAAGTTAACCACGTCCCCAAATCGGAGTACAAGGTCGGCAGTAGCACTGCCATGGCTCCCTTTGGAATCCTCACCTTCCTCAAACTCTTCAATCCAACTTCCTTCGTCGTCGCGACCCTCTCCCTTCTAGAAGGCGATGAGTATGGCGTACCTTGCATCCCTACCGAGCTTCCTGAAGGGGGGACCCATCTCCAGAGCCTCTGCTTGAAGGACATCCTCTTCGAATACTTCTACACAGCGACCTTCCTCCCGGCGCTGGTCTCGCAGGCTTTGACCTTCGAACTCTCCCGATCCTTCGCTCCCGGAGTGTTGAGACGATTGATAAGCGACCTGACGGCCAGTCTGTCCAAGTATTTCCATAGGGGCAGAAATTACGGCTCTACGGGCATTTTTCCCGACGAGGTCGTGAACCAAGTGGAGATCGTCGTGCGGTCGGAAGAGGAGAAGAACTACGTCGAGACTATGTTCAGATTTCAGGCCAAAAAGAAGGTCGATAGGTGGAGCAATCAAGTCGATAAGGATGTTGAAAAGTTCATGTCGCCCGTCTCTGTGGTCGTGCGCGAAATGTCGGTTTAAGGTGAGTCGTATTCTTCGCCTCTCGTCGCGTTCTGAGTCCCTCCCAACTCCAACTGACGCGCCTCTACCGATCTCTCCTTCCACTCTCAAGCTCGACTCCTACCGCTCTCGACACTATCACACCGTCTCTCCCATCCAATCTCCATACTACCACCATCAATCAAATCATTACATCCTCCTCGGTCGCTTCCAGAGCAAGAGGGAAAGAAGGCCTTGTTGATCTTCAGTCGCTCGCCCTGTTGCGGTAGACGAGACCTCCTGTCTTGGTGGTGTACTCTTGCATGCCTTCTAGGCTACCCTTACGCGACTGCTTCATTTCTAGTGAAATTTCACTTCTCGAATCTACGTAAGGGAGGGCGAAAGGGAACGAATCTCGTCGAACTCCTTTCTCCTCGACGCGTCGTCCACACGTTCAGAGGATGATTCGGACATTCTTGGAGCACGAAGATCATATGTATAGAAATAAAGTTACTGAAACAGCTGTGAAGAAGGAGGTGTGGAGGGGACTGAGGGACGAGTCAGTGAAGGAAAGATTCCAGAGAAGAGGATTATCGCGGGACAAAACTGACTCACCTCCAGTAGCCCGATGACGGAGACGATTCTTCCTGTTATTTCGGTCGGTGAGGATAGGTCCAGGATAGAAGGAAAGGTTCGAGAGGGTTTGGAGGTGTGCTGAGAGCGAAGAAGGGACGAGGCTAGAAGGGGAAGGGAGAGAGAAACCCACGACGCGTTAGTTTCGCTCAAGCCTCGAGAGAAGCTCAGGAACGAAGAAGAGTTGGGATAAAGACTCACGAGGATTCAAGACGAGAGAGAGAGGAATCGATCCAGAGTGAAAGCAGGTACGAAGTCGGGATGTTGTTTGAAGAGAGGAGGTCGCGAAAGCAGCCATTCGAGCTCGTCCTCCCACCACGTCCATCCTTCGTGGCAAGGAGCGAATTTCCCGAGCAACTCCTGAGATCGCATTCCAAAGATCGATGAAGAGCGTCCAATCTCACACCGACTGCACAAGAAGGATCCGACGATGTTTTCTTCGACGTGCGCGACCAACTCTACCTCCATCAAACTTGATCTCGTCTCGAACAATCGACGCCAGGCTTCCTCAAACGGAGCGAGGTAGTATGCGAAGGTCCTTCTATGGATCCCAGAAGCGAGAAGGGAGTGGCGGATCTCGTCCCTCTCGTAGGAAGTGAAGTCCTCCGTTTCCTCGGGTTCCTTCTCGTCGAGCCAGTCGAGGATGTCATTTATGGATGCAGGGGTGAGGTTGGGACGAACGCCTCCGAAGAGACGATGGGGACTTTAACTTCGGTGAGGAAGGGGAATCCAGAGAAAGCGGTGATGGTTTCGGAGAACTGAGGAAGCAAGAAGAAGAGAAAGGGAAAGTCGCGTCAAGACTGGGGAGTGCGAAGAAGAACGAGCGAAGCGTCGTTTCCACTCACGTTGGAAGTTCCGAAGCACCCTCCGATGGACAAAGCCCTGAGACTTGGAAAGGAGAGAGCGAGTCCTTGGATCGTCGTCGTCCTCAGCATCGGAGGGGGGGCTGGCTGTTCCCTCTCGTCGAATTCAACGACGGTAGCTCTCTCGAACGCGAGTTCGACGAGGGCCCTCCCTTCATCCCCGCTAAACTTCAAGCTCAGATGGCTCAACCCTCCGATCTCCCTCCAAGGTATCGATTCCTCGTCCGATAGTCCCTCGAGTCCCTCGACGTGGGAAAAGGCGGTCCAAGGAAGGAAGAGGAGGCCATAGTCGAGCACGTCGAAGTCGAACGGGTCGCGATCATCCACCTCTCCTGCGAACTCTAGTTGTTGAACGGAGGGATGAGTCTCGAGGAAGCGAGAGAGCCAGTCGTTTTGGCGAGAAGATCCGGAAGTTGTTCGAAGATGGAGTCGGATCCGACGACGAGGGAGATGAGGCCGGCGATGGGATGGGAGAGGAGGAGTGGAAGAGGAAAGCCGTTCTCTTCGAGAGCGAAGAGCACGAGGTATTGAACGTGGAGTTGGTAGTTGTGGATGAAGGAGAGGAGGTTCTCGATGTGATGAGGAGGAGGGAAGATGTCCGTTGAGCGGTAGATTCTGGGGTAGTGGAGTTCCTGGATGGCGAGAGGGTGGCCAGAAGACGGTCGCTCGAAGGAGAGGTCGTACGAGGTGGGACGGGAGAGGAATCTATCGAAGGAGAAGAGGCTGAGTGTGGGATGCGAGAGGATAGCGTGTTGAAGTCTGATGTTGAGCGAGACTCGATAGTCGTTCATGTCGAACCTGAACGTTTGGAGGTTTGGGAGCCGGGCCAGCATGGAAGCTACCAGATTGCAGCCGTAATCTCCGAAGGAGTGACGGTACCCGTCGTCGATGCCATAGATGGATACGTCCCAGACTCTGTGGGTGGAGTCGTAAGGAGTGTCAACTGTTGGCTTTGAGTCAAGAGCAGAGACGGAAAGCGAAAGACCAGGCCGGGAGGGGAGGGAAACGACTGACCTGATGAGCAGGGCGAGGTCCGGTCTCTCAGCGACCCGTCGAACCAGATGTTCCAGCCCATAGATCGAGTTCGTAGTTATGGTGGCGAACAAGAGCGGTCGAGTGATCTACGCCAACGTCCGAGGAGGAAAAGCAGGAAGGTCAGGTCCCGTCGAGCTCACCTCCCTTCCCTCCCTCCCTGCTCGCTTCAACCGCCCTAGTCCATCGTTTGGACCCTCTCCCATCAAAGACTATCTTCTACGAGTGATACTCACCTCCCTGAAAGTCCTACAGGTCGCATGCAACGAAGGCAGGTCCTCTCGAGGGACTTCCTTGTTGATCTGAGAGAGGAGCTCAAACGGAAGTCGAGGCAATCGAGGGCTCGTCGAAGGTGTAGAGATGGTAAGCATTCGGAGAGCTGGAGGATTTGTTGCTCGCAATGGTAGGAGAGACGAGTTGGGGAGCTGGAGGAAGGTAAGGAGAGAGTGGAAGGCGGGGCTTGCGGAGATGATGGGCGTTGAGAAGGAAGTAGCGAACGAAGGAGCGCGGCGACCTTGTTCGAGGAGAGGACGCGTCAAGGTTTGAGTTTTATTCTTGAGTTGAAAAACAGGTGGGATTTGATTCTTCAGATGAGCTGGACACAGGCAGAGTCGAAATCGAACATTGCCCCCAGCAAAAAGAAGGGGCAAAGACAGCTCCCGCCCAAGGACGCGACCTCCTCCCAAACCAACACTCCCTCCTTCCCCTTCCATCCCCTCTACCACCTCTCTTTTTCGCCCGTTCTTCCTCACCTTCCCTCCCATCTCTACCCGACATGCCTCCGAAGGGCTGGAGAAGAAATCTACCCCCTCCCGGCTATGTGTTTAGGCAGAAAGAGTCGGCAGCTCGATTTGAAGGACTCGCCCACTCTGGAGACCTCCCGCTCGCCAACGCTCCCAAAAGAGACAGAGTAGCCCAGCTTTCTGGCTCCCCCGTTAAGAAGAAGCCACGTACGGAGGAGTCAACGCCCTCGGGGTCAAGTCGGAAGAGGACGAGCCAGAAGAGGGAGAGCGTCAGCTTGGATCGAGGGATTGGAAGGGAGGTCGAGGGAGGAGGAGGTCAACAACAGTGGAACGACGAGGAGGAGGAGGAAGAAGTTGAGGAAGAGCAGCCTCAGGAGGAAGAGGAGGATCCAGAGGATCCTGTATGGGTTGGATTCAGGGAGGATTTCTACGAGAGTGAGTCTGAGGCAGCGGTGGAAAGAGAAGGAGAAGGAAGCAGCTCGAGCTGACCGACCGTCCCTTCCGTTCCCTTCCCTCTCTTTATCAGTTGTCGACCAGCTTCCTCTCGAGCTACAACGAAGCTTCGCTCTTCTGAGAGAGCTGGACGAGCAGGTAGACTCCAACACCACCGAACTTTCGACCCTCGTCCGTCGCTACGTCGACAAACGGCTAGGACACGCTCCTCCATCCTTGCCACCTCCTTCTTCATCCGCCATCACCTCTCCCTCCTCCCGTCCTACGGCCACCGAGAGCGAAGGAAACGCGGTCGCTGGTCCTTCAGGATACAACGGAGCCATGGATGTTGACGACGAGGACGTGGAAGCAGTAGCATCGGCAGTCGAGCTCGAAGCTTGCAAGGATCCCTCCCTTCCACCTCCCTCTCCCTCGGCAGCCCTCCCATCCACCGACCTCGCACCACCACCACTGCCAGTCGCGCCTCCGAGTCAGAAGCCATTGCAAGCCGAAGAGGATCCCATGGATCTCCTCACCTCACCAGCATCCGCCAGCAACCCTCCCAAATCACCAACCAAACGATCTCCCTCCATAATTCCAGCAACTCCCTCTCCCATCAAAACCCACTCGCAACCTTCCCTCGCTCAAACCGACTCAGCACCAGACCCACTCTCTCTATCCCAGGAAACCAACCCAGATATTCTTCCCTCCTCCACCTCTGCTATCAACCCATCAGCTGCTTCAGCCCTCCCTTCCTCAGCACCAACTCTCCTCCTTCCTATCACCTCCCATCAGCCTCCAACCCAGCAACAGCAGAAACAATCTCAGCTTTCCCGTATCGCCAACCTCCTCACTCTTCTTCTCAAAGCAGGCGAGGAGAAGGTCGCCGTCGCGAAAGGAGCGTACGACCGAGTCGATCGTCAGATCAGATCTCTCGATTCAGCTCTCACTACCCATGCTGCCAGCATCACCACCGAGGCTTTGGCTGCTCTCGCCGCTTCAGCCAGTGCTTCCGCACCAGCGAGGAAGGAGTCCAAGGAGGTCGAAATCCAGGACGAGCAGCAGCAACGGGACGAGTCGAACGACGCGGATGGAGGAGAGCTCGACGACGAGGAGCAGCCTCAACATCAAGCCGAGGAAGGAAGGTCGTCGTCTCGACGAGCTAGTGTTGCTGCAGCACTCGTTAGGAGGAGTCGTCCGAAGTCTTCGATTGTGGACGACGACTTTCACACGGAATCCGAGGCGGAGGAGGAGGAGGAGGAGGATGGAGATGGAGAGTGGGAGACTAGTTTGGGGATGGTGGGAGGTGCGGCAAGGAAACCTGGGGCGGTTCGGGCTGGCAGGAAGAGCAGGAAGGGGAAGGGGAAAGGGAGGAGTTCAAGGAGTAGGAAGAGTAGTGGTGGGGCTGCTTCGGGAGGAGGAGAAGCTGCTCGAGGTGGAGTGTTTTCGGAGAAGGGACTGGAGGGGATGGCTGTCGATCCGTGAGTGATTTTTTTTCTTTAGGTTGAGTGATGCTTGAGTGTAGGCGAAGAATGAGGAAGGTGTGGAGGTGCCTGGAGCTGAGGAGAAGGAGTGAAGGGATGAAGTTCTTCTTAACTGACGCGTCGCGACTTGCACTTTCTTTCGTCTCTTCCTCGTTACAGGAACGAGCCGAGGTACTGCTACTGTCAGAACGTCTCCTATGGACAGGTTAGTAGTCTGACTCTCTCACCTTCTTCCTGTCTTCGTTTCGAATTGAAAACTGACGTTCTCTCCTTTGTTCCGTTCAGATGATCGGTTGCGACGTTCGTCCTGTTTTCCCTCCCGTTCCTCTCTATCTTGACTCACAGACTCATGCTATCCTCTCGCTGTTTTCTTTCCTATCCTCAGAACGACGAATGCCCCTCGGAATGGTTCCACCTCCAATGTGCCGTTCGTTCCCATCTCTCTCTCTCTCTCCTGGCCTTCCTTCCCCTCGCCTCGTTTCGAGAGCTCTTTGCTGACCTCGAGCTCTTCGTTTTTTGGGGCGGGCGTTATCGATAGGGAATGGAGACTCCCGTTATTGGGAAATGGTTCTGTAGGGACTGCGATCCTCATCGTTTCACGAAGAAGCGATTGATCTGAGAGGTCGAACGGGCATTGTGGGAAAGCAGATGATGTGGGAGGTGTTCGATATAGTTCCTCTTTTTCGTTTTCGCATTTTCGTATTTATTTATTTGCTTCCTTTTTGGTCCTGTTCCTTCCAAAGAGTCGGGGACTGGGACGAGCGAGAGAGGGAGAGACGACGCGTTCAGTCCGCTCAACAAGGGACGTGGTCTTTTTTTTTTTGATCCTCATTTTTTTCGCACCGTCTCGTTTTCGCATCCCCTGCGGTTGCTTGTGTCGGAGTATAGTTCTCACTGCCATCTGATCATTTACCTAGCAACTTCCTGCTCTGTTTGAAGACTCTCTTTTTCCTTCTCCTCGCACCCTTCCCTCCCAACCCGTCACGGCTTTCTCTTTTTGGCTCAGCTCGTTCTGTCCTCCCTTTCCCCTGCCTGATTTTTGTCTCCGAATGTCCTCCTCGCTCTCCTCGTTCGGCATCCCTCCACTCCCATCCATCTCTCAACCCTCATCGTCTACACCCTCTACGAGCTCTTCCTCGACCTCTTCCTATCGTCCTCCTCCTCTCTCCCTCCCCAATCAAAGCTCTCCTCTCGTTCATCAGCAGCTCCCCCCACCCTCCTCCTCCTCCTCCTCCTCCTCCTCTTCGCGCCTACCATCCACCACTACCCCTCTCTCATCTCTACCGCCCAGTCGTCGCCAGAGCATATCCAATGGGACCGGGAAGCCGAAACCAGGAGGAGCAGGAGGGAGTCCGAATGGAGCTGGAGGGTCGGAAGTCGCCAGCGGAAGTGGTAGACCAGGTGGGAATATGCAGGGAGGAGGGGCCGTGCCGGATGATAAGAGTAGAGAAGAGAGGATCTTGACAGAAGGGTTGAGAAGCTCGTGAGTACAGTCTTCTGCTTTCGTCGGCGAGGAAGGAGGAAGGAAGGGAGGAAGACAGCGAGAGGAGACGAAAACTGCTCTCGAGTTTGGATCAGAGCTTTCGACGGCTAAGATCCAGGAGCGTAGAAAAGGTATACTTAAAAAGCAAAGATCCATTCATCTCAATGGGATCTGGACCTCTGGAGGAAGGAGGGAGAGAGCTCAAACACGAGCTCACCGGAACCAATCCTTCCTTTTCTGTTGCATCTCCCAGACCAACTCCCAGCCATCTCTACCACTCCGACTGATATCAATTTTTTTTTTCCTTTTCCCCCGCCCTCTTCAGAGTCCACCTCGCTCTCGCCGTCGACCAACTCAAAGCTCTTCATCCGGACATCTCTCCTTTTCGATCTCCAGACGACATCGTCGAACGGCTTCTCCCTTACCACATCTTCCAGATCCCAAACGAGGACATCCTTCCATCGTCGGTACTCAAGAAGGCTTCATCAAAGGGGAAGGGGAGAGCGAGAGAGTGGGATCTGGAGGCTTTGATGGCTGGGGAGGGAGGAGCTCTGCTGGAGGAAGAGACCGAGGAGGAGGAGAGAGCTCGTGAGTCTTCTTTCTTGTCGCTTCAGCGAGACTTGCTTGGGATGTATATCCCAGTTGGCTGCTTGGCAACTGCTCGAGGGAGAAATTTGGGCACACTGGAGCTGGGCTCTCAAGCTCACTCTTCATCTCCTTCTTCTCCCCGCGTCGCCAGGTCTGAAGGAGGTCATCTCGTTCGCGAAACGAAAGAGAGCTCTCGAGAACAGGTTCAAGAAGGTTCGAACAGCTGAAGGAAAAGTGAGCAAATATCTATTCATCATCGTCTCTGATTCACCCGAGCCCATCTTCCTTCTCTTCTTCCTCTCAGCACGCCTCCCCAACTCCTCAAACCATCTTCCTCGCCCGAGCCTCCATCGACAACGAACTCTCCCAGATGAACACCGCTCGAGCTCTCACCACTCAAGCTCGCACCAACTACGAGTACCTCGAGAAACGACTGTCGTATCAAATCCAAGGGATTCCATGGTCGGACGAGCTTCATCCTCCTCCTCCCTCCCTCTACCCTCAACAACAACAACACCAACAACAGCATCAGCAACCCTCCTCACGGCCGAGCTTCTCCTCAAACAACTCCTACTCGTCCTATCCACCTGGGACTCCTCAGTACTACGCTCAGCAGGCTCAGCAGCAGCAGCAGCAGCAGCATCAACCTCAGCAGCAGTACTACTCGAATCAGCAACAGAACAACTTCCGTCCTGGTCCTCCCTCCTCCTCCTCCTCCTCCTCCTCCTCCAAACCTCCTCCCCCGCCGCGTCCGACAGCCGCTCCTCCAGGAGTCGATCTCAACGCCGCCGTTCCTCTCAGTCTACCAGGATCGACGATCCCGACGCTCGTCGAGCTCGGTCTGATCAGCGGGTCGGGAGGAGCACCTGGATTGACGAGCGACGTGAGGGTGGAAGGGTCGAACGTTTGCTTTACGGTTGTGTTGAGTCAGTTGAACGCGACGCAGTTGCAGGGGTTGGCAAAGTTGTTGAACGCTGTGGGTGGTGGGGGAGGGGCGCCGGTGGGTGGAGGGAGGGTGGGTGGTAGTAGTTGAGGACAGAAAGGAGGAGGAGTTTACTTTGTTTTCTTGTCTGGAGCGAGATAGCGTTCGTGAAAAGTCGCCGTCAAGTCCCAAAAGTCGCGTCGTCCTGTCTCTCTTCACTTTCACCTCTCACCTTCTCCTAGCAGCACCATCAAGCCCACCTGCTCTTCTCTTCCTCTCCACCACACCCAATCCAACTTCATCCCCTCTCCCTCGCAGATGCTCCCTCACCTCCAACAAAACCCTTCTCTCCTCCGCCAACTCCCTTTCCAACTCGTCCAGACGCTCTTCGGTCTCCATCAAGCGAGTGAGGTTCTCTTCGTCCATTTCTCCAACACCGACAGCAACTGCGAGGTAGATAGGGAGAAGTGAGTGAGATTATTAGCAGGGGAGAAGGGAGAGGGAGAAAGGGAGACTCAGCCGCGTCGTCGGGTCGGAAAAGATCAGAGAAACGTACCTCCTCCCACGAGCTTGATGAGACGCCAGAGTCGAAGAAGGATGAGGAGGCCTGCTAGTTTTCTTTCTCTTCCCTGGGTGAGATCGAGCCGAGAGAGATGAGGTCAGGTTGAGCGAAAGAAAGAAAGAAAGAACGAGAGTGGGAAAGAGAAAGCTAGGGGCCATGAAAGGACGAACGCGAAGAGCGACTTCGAGAGTGAACGTTCCGAGGATCACAAAGGCATCAAGAAGGTGTAGAGTCGAGTCTGTTGTTGGACAGACGAAGTCGTCTGAGGTCAGCGAAAGGAGATGAGGGGATGAGGGGAGGGACGAACGAGTAACAGGTCCGAAGGGATTGAAGTACCTCGTTCCGAAAGCGTACAGAGCGAGAGGAATTTCGACGAGGAAGATACTGATGCATAGAAGCAGAAGGAAGATTCAGCTTCGATTCACAGAAGCAAAGAAGGCTAGAAGGGAGGCGAGAAGGGACGAAACTTACGTCGTGATCACGATGGATCCCCAAGAAAGGACTTCGAGCCATTGGGGGTTCTCGTCTGAGCCGTCTTGGTTGCATTGGTCGTTCACTGTTGCAACCGGAGGACGAAGATTACGGAGAAGAGAGAGACAGAACGGAGGAGAGGAAGATCAAAGGAGGAATGGGCGAAGGTGAGCTCGCTCGTTCCTCCTTCTCCGGGTTCGAGGAAGGAATGAAGCCTACGGAAGGTGTAGGACAAGTCGGCGAGAACGAAGCATGCATCCAGGGCAATCTGTGGACCAAAGAACTGCTGGGTCGGCTTCAAGGAACGAGCGAGGCAAGGTTGAAGAAGGGAGGGAGGGACGAACGAGAAAGATGACAGCTCGATGTACCGGTTTAGACTCGAGCTTTTCCCCCAAGACGTGCTTCCTGTGAGCTATCGAGGTGGCGTTATCTGAGTGGTGAGGAAAGGAGGGAAGCAAGGGAGCTTGCTCGGACATGGTCCTCAAGAGGGGAAGGGGAGGGAAAGAGTCGATGGAGTCAGGCAGCAGGAGCCTGGTCGAGCTCACCTTTGACTTCCTTTTTATCTTTCTTCGCACAGCAGTTCTTCCTTCTCAGTTCTAGATATTCACTCTCTCACTACAGGATCTCAGCAGATTATAACTTTCACCTCAAGCCTTCCTGCTCGAAAAATCTGCACTCGTTCCCCTGACTGCCCGTCTGCCTCAACTTTCTCCCTCCTTCTCGTTCGACTCGGTCCCCTTCATTCGAAGGATCGTTAGACATGGGATGCCATGAGATAGAGCCGTTAAGTGAGAGTGATTAATATGATCTATTATGTCTAAGGGTAGCAGGAAAGTGGAATAAAAGCGAACGAAGGAAAGAGAGAATCGAGACGCGTCCAAATTCTACAAAGACTCTTTCGGGAGGTCCCCCGAAACGTCCCTGTCGTCGGGAGCATCCTCGAGCGCAGGAGGAGGAGTTTGGAAGAATGCCAGAACGATGGCGGCTTCAGCGAAGCAAACGCAGGCAGCGAAGATGAAGCCGTACTGAAAGAGGGGGAGAAGGCGACGCGAAAGAACGGTCAGAAAGAGAGTCGAGGGGAGAGAGGATCTGGGTGGAATAGACTCGCCTTGTATCCCTTGGCAGAGGGAAGAGAGTAGGGGGAGGTAGGATCCTCGGGGTAGGCGATCTGGATGGTGTTCTGGATGGCGATCAGGAATGCGACTCCCAGTTGAGCGACGGATTGAAGAACCGCGCCTGTAACTCCAGAGACTTCGGCGGGAACCGATTGAAGGAAGTTGACGTAAGCGGAGATGAAGGCGAGGGAATTTCCTGCGGGGGGGAAAGAGAGGAAGAGTCAGAACTGAACAGGACCCGACGCGTCGCGATCGATTGTTTCTCCGAAACTCACCAGCTGAACCGATGGCGAATCCAACGAAAATGAGCTTCCAGTAAGAAGAGGGATTGTAGGCGAAGGCAAACTGGGAGAAGGAAGAAAGCTCGGTCAGTGACGACGAGGAGAAAGCAAGAATGAAGTAGTTGCTCACCATGACCATCGATCCTCCCGCCAACAGAGATCCTCCGACGAGCCTAGCCTTGAGAGGGAAGACGGTGAGAGGTATGGCCGAGCCAACTCCCATAGCAACTGCCAGTGTGAACCGGCGAGAATCCGTCAGCGAGAGCACAGAACAACCAACGACGCGTCGAAGTGCGCGAAAGAAAGACGTGACTCACGAACTCCACTGATACTGCTAGGAAGGAATCGGACGGCTGTCATGATAGCAGACTGTCCCCAGATATCTTGGAAGATGATGGAGTAGGTGACTTGGCCTGAAGAAGAAAGGAAGCGAGAGGAGAAAGGAGCGGAAATCAGAATCGGGGAGCGTGAAAGGAGGAGGATCGATGTCTAGGTTCAAGGAGAGAAAGCCAGCGGGATAAAACGAACGAAGAGAGATCAACTCACCGGCAAAATACCAAAACGCGAGCCCCAAGGAAAAGATGGTGATAAGGAGGAAATTGGGGATCCTCCAGAGCGACGGTCGAATGAGAGCGTCGATCTCTCCGGCTCGAGACTCCACGTAGAAGAAGACGGGGAAGAGGAGGATTCCAATGATGAGAGTAGCGATGGATCCAGGAGAGCTCCTGGAAGGAAAGAGGGAGAAAGCGGTCAGCGTCGAAAGAAAGAGGTCAGAAGCGAAAGCAATCGATCGACTCACCATCCCTTGACGTTTGCCTCCGTGAGAGCGTAGATGGTAAGAGTGATGGCTGCAATCTGGAAGAAAGTACCTTCGTAGTCGAACCTAGCCTTTTGAACGATGGTGGGCTCTCCGTTCGAGTGAGAGGCGACGACGAAAACGGCTTCCTTAGGCTTGGGGATGATGAAGATGCAGAGGATGGCGAGAGGGACGGAGATGAGGGTGATGAAGAAGAAGATCCAAGTGTAGTCGGCTACGAGAAGGGCTCCTCCGAGGATCAGACCGATGATCTGGAAAAGACGACGCGACGCGAGGTGAGCACTCGTCCAAACTTCCTTCGAAGCAGATTAACTCACGTTGGCGATGGCTCCGGATCCTCCAAAGCTGAGCGAAGAAAAATTAAATGCGTTAAGACCCGAAGGAGCCGATGTGGGAGAGAAAAAAAGACTCACAGAGCGAGGGCGGTGGCTGAAAAGGAAACACGTCGAGAGGTCAGCTTCGTTTTCACGTGGAGCTTAGTCGAGACAGGCTCACCTTGCTCCTTGGGCTCGGGGAAAAGATGGACGACGAGGTTTGTAGCGGCAGGGATAGTCAAAGCGGCCCTGAAAACGTGAGAGAGAAGGATGGTCAGCGAAAGCGCGAAAGAGAGTGAAGGAAAGCTTTGAATTAGCACTTACCCGGCAGCGGACAAAGCTCGGAGGAGGAGCAGCCCGACCTTGTTCTTGACAAAACCAAGACCTAGGGAGAAGGTGCCGAGAGCGAAGAACCCGATGATGAAGACCCATTTCGAGGACCAGATGTCGGTGAGTCGACCTCCCGTGAGAAGAGTTGCAGCGAGAACGAGCGCGTAGGCGTTGACGATCCAGATCGATTCGGTTGGAGTCATTCCTACGGCAGTAGCGATCTGAGGTGGAGGAGTGGTGACGAGAAACGAAGCGAAGGAAGGAAGGGAAAAAGGGAGGGGAGGTGACATGCGACGCGTCCGAGATCAGCTTTCGACTCTTTCCATCTTCTCAGAGTAGAACAGAAAGTCGAAGAGACCCAACTCACATCTCCGAGGGCGAGGACTGATATCAAGAAAAGAAGGGAAGTCAGATCATCGGGAGAGAGACAGCACCCGCGTTGTCCAAACCGTGGACTCTTCTCCGTTCTCTACTTTTCCCTCAGACAGACTGTCGAAGCACGAGGAACTCACCAACAGCAGAAGCGGCAAATATATCGAGAAATTGCGCGAGCCTTATCAAGGACCAAAGCGGGAGAGATCAGAACTTGAAGAGGAGGGAGGGGACTGGGAGGGGACGGCAACTCACGAGAAAATGAAGAGCAAGGTATATTTCCTTGCATTTGAGATCGCAAGGCCGTGTATCGAAGGCGAAGTAGCCTTCTCAGCGTCTCCGTTGACGGTAGGAGTCCTGCAATGCGATGGAGAAGGAGAGGTGGAATTGAGCTTCCAAGTTCAGCCCCATCGAGGTCGAGGCTCGAAGTTGCACTCACGGAGAAGCCTGAAGAGCGAGTCCACCTTGGGTGGAGAATTCGGAGGTCATCTTGGATGTTGAGCAGTGGGGATGAGGTCGTGGTGGATGGTGGGAAGGAAGCGAGGAAGGGGCAGCTTTTTACGGCAAAGAAGGGATAGCTGGGGAGCCCATGCCCGAAACCGCTGATGCCCCTGCCCGTTGATATCGCCGAAGCTGCCAGGAACAACGCGCAAGTGACTAGGAAAAAGAACCTGTGAAAATCTGCACGGAGAGAGCGAGACCAGGAATTCCTTCACTCGAGCCGAAGAGACCTTTTCTGCCTCCGCCCCTGTGCGCTTCTGTAAACTTCCTTCCCTTTCGTCGCTAAGGAAAAAAAGGTCATAGATTCGGCAAGGAGGCAAGAGGGAACAATTAGACCAAGAGGATAAAGAGAAATGGAAATCTAGGGCTACCCTACTCGTTCTTCGAAAGCTGAAAAAAGAGAGGAAGGAAGAGAAGGAAGTCAGCTTCGAGATCGCGACGCGTCGTGATGTCACTTCTTAACTTACCGACTGCATCATTGTGAGCTCGTAATACCCTCCCTTCAAAGCAAGAAGCTCCTGATGGGTTCCAGCCTCGGAGATTCGACCTGAGAGCAGGAAGAAGAAGCAGTCAGCGACGACACGGAAGAGAGCGACACGATGAACTGAACGAACCCTCGTGGAAGAAGTAGATCCGATCGGCCTTCTGGATAGTACTGAGTCGATGAGCGATGGCGATGGTAGTTCTTCCCTTCGCGGCGTTGTCGAGGGCCTGAATTCAGAGAAGAAAGGAGAGTCAATGCTACAAATGAAATCGAGTCCACGCGATCTGAAGAAAGAAACCCACTGCTTGCACGACTTTCTCTGACGTAGAATCCAGCGCAGAGGTTGATTCATCGAGGAGGAGAACCTTGGGGTTTCGGATGAGAGCTCGAGCGATGGCGATTCGCTGAGGAAGAGAGACGGTGTCAGTGAGACAGCGAGAGGAGGAGGGAAAAAAGAAAGAGGAAAAGAGAAACGCGTCGACTTACCTGCTTCTGACCACCACTGAGCATCGTTCCCTTGCCTCCGACCTGAGTCTCGAAGCCATCCTGTGAAAAGACGAGACGAAAGGTCAGCGAGAGAAGCTGCGAGACGCGAAGAAAAGAGCTCAGACTCACAGGCAGCGACTGGATGAACTCCAGGATGTTGGCCGATCTACAGGCTTCCTCGAGCTCCGACTGAGTGACCTGCTCGGGTGGGATGACGGCTCCGAGAAGAATGTTGAACCGAACGGTACCGGAGTAGAGCGTAGGCTCTTGAGAGACGAGACTGACTTGCTCTCTCTGTGAAGGGTCGGACGCGACGGGAAAGAAGGACGTCAACTCGAGAACGCTAAAGGAAAGAGGTAAAGAGGAGCTGCTCACGAAGCTGTTGACGTTGAGATCAGAGATGGGAACGCCATCGAGGGTAACGGATCCAGTGATAGGATCGTAGAATCGAAGAGCGAGCTGGTTGCAAAGAAGGATGGTAAGAATCTTCCTCACCCCTCGTCCGTTCTCTTCCTCTCTAGACTCACCTGGATTGTAGTCGATTTTCCGCATCCCGATGCTCCAACAAGTGCGACGTAAGCTTTGAAAGCAAACGAGAAGAAGGAAGAGGTCAGCGATGCGGAAGTTTCTCCAGCTCTTCTTTCTCTCGACTCACTTCCGGGCGCGACGTCGAGATTCAGTCCACGAAGAACTCGAACGGAAGGTCGAGTAGGGTAGCGGAAGTGAACGTTGGTGAATCGAATGTGACCTTGAACGGCTTTCCTCTCGAGCATGATTCCCTCGGAGGACCTGAAGGAAGGAGAAGGAGGCTTCAGTTTCCAACTCGTCGCGTCGGAGGAAGGGAGAGGATGAACTCACTCTGAATCGATATCCGGTCGCGAATCTAGAAGACGAATGATGGAAGACGAAGCTGATTGAGCTTGACTCATGTCGGGGACCTGGAGGAGTGGGGAAGCGGATGGGAAGAGTAGAGAGAAGGAAGGAGGGAATGAGCTTTGACTCGTCTTTGGAAGTGATTCAGGGGCGAAGAAACGGAACCCACGAAACTGAAGACGTTTCCAGCCTGAATGGCTCCGAAGACGACAGACATGAGGGTGGTGAAGAAAGCGGTGAGGGAGATGGTGAAGTCGGCGATCCAGCGGGATCCAACTTTTTTTTTTTTTCAAGGAGCGTGTCAGTGTCGCACGGAGACCAGAGTGCGAGCTTTTGGAGCCGTTGAGCGTACCATAGAAGACGAGAGCGATCACGAAGAAAGCGAGAGATTGGGAGAGAGCGTAGAGCGCATTAGAGTAGATGAGTGTTTTCTTCGCAGCCTGGAGAGGGATGTCCAGCGACCTCGAGTAGGCGTCCACGGCGTCCTTCTCCCGAGTGAGCGACGCGACGGTTCGAATCGCTCCAGATGCTTCGCAAGCCAACTGAGCGGAAGCCTCGTGATCTGCCTTGTTCTTCTGATCCTTCAAGACGACCAGTCGAAGTCGAAGGTAACCGGCGGAGATGACGAAGGGAATGCATGCGATTCCGATCAAGGCGAGTTTCCAGCTGTAGATCAAACCGACTGGAGGGAGAAAGTAGTCAGATTTAGTCGAGCGACGAGGCGTCGATTCTCTGAAGGACTTACTGATGGCTCCAGCTATGACGGTAGCGATGGATTGGAGAATCGTTCCCAAGGTGACACCGGCGAGTCCTTGGATCTTGGCTGATGAGTCCGAGAGAGACGAAGTGAGAGCACCAGTCTGCGAAGAAGGCGAAGAGAACGAGATCAGCTCGAGTTTGCCAGAGACTGCAAAAGCATGACCACCACTCACCGAGTTCTTCTCCTCGTCGAACCAGGCGACGTCGGATCGAAGGATAGCCTTGAAACTGAGAGAACGAAGCTTGCCGGTGAGAGCTGAGAAAAGGAGGAGACGAGAATGAAACAGAAGTCGACGCGTGAGTTCTCAAATCTCGACCGAATTGACTTGCGCGACGGAAAGACTCACACTCAGACGCTCTGATGAGACAGTGGTTTTGGATAGCGATACAGATGGCAGCGAGGATGGCCATTACGCTGAGGAGAGATTAAAGACGACGAGAGGTCAGCGCTCAAGCACAGCGAAGTCGAGGAAGGAGAGAAGAACTCACAAGAACCAAAGACCCGACCTGTAGGAATGCCACCTGATCTGCTCGTCGGAAGTGAGCGAGAATCCATTCAACGCAGAACCGTAGAGGATACCGAAGGCTTTCAAACAAGATGGGAGAGGTGACGAAAGTTCAGCGACAGGTTCAAGCTCGAACGAAGCGGGAGATTCCTCAAACTCACCAGGGTACACACAGCCCCCCAAAGCCGAGCAGATGAATCCGATGATGTAGTAGTGGTGAGCGTCGTAGTTGATCCTTGATGCCAGAAAAGGAAGGCGGATGTTTAGTCTCGAACGCGCCGACCGTCTCCTTTGTTCGATCTTCCTTCTTCCAAAACTCACTTCCAGAACCTCTTAGCGATCGTCGGGTAGCCGATGACTTCGTTTCCAGCGGTAGAGCTTCCAGTAGTCTTGTTCTTGAGGATCTCACTAGAGAGAGAGGTTCCAGTTGTCGTCCTCTCCAAACCAGGCTTCTCGTTCTCGGCGACGGCTTGGGCCTCTTCAGACGTGAGGTTCGCATCTTGATCCTCCTCTCCCGGCTTCTTGTCGGCCACAGCAAGCTCTTGAGCAGTAACAAGGGTAGCGTAGGCTCCTTGAGATTCGAGAAGTTGGTTGTGAGTTCCCATTTCGAGAATCTCTCCTCCACCCATGACGAGCTGGGAAACGAGCGAGATTGATGGAGGTCAGCGAAGCGTGATGAATGGGAGAGGAGCATGAAAAGACGAACGATGTTGTTCGCATCTTTGATGGTAGATAGTCGATGAGCAATGGTGATGGTAGTTCGACTGTGGAGAGAAGAAGGGAAAAGATGGCGATTAGCTCGAGACAAAGTCGACGCGTCTCGCCTCCTTCGACACTCACCCCTTCGAAGCCTTCTCCAACGCATCCTGCACGACTCCTTCCGAAATCCCGTCGAGAGCACTGGTGGCCTCGTCAAGGAGCAGTATCTTGGGATCGGAAACGATGGCTCGAGCGATTGCGACACGTTGTTTCTGCGAAGGAGTCAACGGGCATAACGAGAGTCAGGGTCGAGAACGGAGAGGAAAGAGCATTCGAGCCGGCAAGACGAACCTGTCCTCCAGCTGAGAAGGAACCGGAGATGGAACCGAGGTCAGTTCAGAGTCGCCCTTCGACGCGTCGCGATTTCGGAAAGAAACCGACTCACAGAGAAGCATCCCTCGCTCTCCAACAATCGTATCGTATCCAGCAGGAAGGGCCAAGATGAATCCATCGGCATTTGCTTGGACGCAGGCTTCCTTGACGAGAGCGAACTTCTCCTCGGACGAAGAGTGCTCGTGGATAGTTCCGATCAATCCGTACTCGATGTTTTCTCGAACCGAAGACGCGAACAGGACGGGCTCTTGGGAGACGAGACCTGTTGTTCGACGAAGAAGAGAGGAAGAAGGGATAGATGAGCAAGGTCTTTCTGTCGAGCTGGAGAAGAAAGCGGCAGAGAAAGCTCACCAATCTGCTGTCGCAACCAGTTCACGTTCAAAGTCTTGATGTCTCTTCCGTCCAGCCGGACGGTTCCAGAGATGGTGTCGTAGAATCGTTCGACGAGAGCGACGACGGTGGACTTTCCAGATCCAGAGGTTCCGACGAGAGCAGCGGTGTGTCCAGCTTCGAAGTGAACGGTCAATCCCTTCCTGTGACGAGCGAAGACGAAAGGAACGAAGAGAAAAAGGAAGAGGAGTCAGCGAGGAGACTCGCAGTCTGCTCGATAAGATCGAGGGCGGTGAAGAGGAAAGAAAGAAAGACGAACAGGATAGGAACGTTAGGTCGAGATGGGTAGTGGAAGACGACGTCCTGAGAGAGAAGAAGCAAGAGAGGAGGACGTCAATCAGCTCGGAGTCGACGTTTTTCGAGCTTGAGGACAAGAGACTTACCTCGAAATCGATATTTCCTACAACCTCGTCGGGGCGAAGACCTTCCTCGCTGAGACTGTCGATGGTAGGAACCCGATCCATGGTTTGGAAGAGCTGTGAAGAAGATGAGATGAAGTCAGAACGCGTCGACTTCGGTCCCAGTGCGCGATTCGTTCCCAAACGGACTAAAAATGGTGCCTACTTACCTTAGCAGCAGCACCACGAGCATTTCCGATAGCTTGGATCTCGGGGTTGAGCTGTGGCAGAACAAGCGTGAAGGGAATGAGGCGTCGAAGACGAGAAATCGGAAAATAAGGCGAGGAAAGTTGGAATCAACGTACCATCGCAAGAGAGAAGGATCCGATCAAGATGGCGAGGAAAACATTGACGACAGTACCAGCATCTGCACGTTTCTCGGTGATCAAGACTCCTCCGTAAGCTGATCGACAGGAAGGAAAAAAAAGGAAGATGCGTCGAAGTCAGTTTTCCTTTCTTTTTTCTCTCCTTCAACGATGTGACTCACCGAAGGCAAGCGCGTAAGCCGAGTAGATGACGAAGAACATAGCACCGAGACCGGCTGCCATCACGGTCGAAGTCTGTGGGAAGCAAGGAGCAAGGTCAGCTCAACCGAGTCAAGAGACGAGCGAGAATGGAATAGACTCGCCTTGTAGCCTACTACCAGAGCAGCGGCGACGTGGACGTCGAAAAGAGCAGCAATTTTCTTCTGGATTGAAAAGGCTGAACGAAATGGAAGAAGAGAACGGGCCTCAGCTGTGCTGGAGAAAAGGAGAGATCAAAAAGAGACGCGACTCGCGACTCACCTTGAGCGGTTCGGATCGAAGAGATGACCTCCTCAGCCAGGGATCCCGACTCAGCGACATGTCCGAGAGCAGCCGCTTTGTACTTGGTCGTGAAAATACCCATGAAGGCTCCAGTGCAGGCGATACAGGGGAGGATGGCGGAAAGGGCGAGGGAGAGTCTCCAGGATCGACTGAAGAGCGAGGGAGAAGGAAGGAAGTTCAGGTTCGTCGTCCTTCTCAAACAGCTCCTTCTCTGTGAACTTACGCGTAGGCGAGAATGAATCCAGTGGCGAAGGTAGCGAGGTATCCGACGACCATGGCAACTTTCTGTTTGAGCGAACGAGGGAGAGGGAAACGACCGACATTAGTGAAAGCTCCGAGGCGATCTTTCGTTTTCGAGAGCTCGACGAACCTCGCTGATTCCCTCCTGGATGAGATGAGTATCGGTTTGAATCCTACAAGATCCAAAGAAGCGGAAGATGGTCAGCTTCGTCGGAGAAAAAAAAAGGAGAAAGAGCAGAGCAAGGAAAAGAAGATCGAGACGCGTACGTACCTGGTAGCCACCTCTCCAGCTCCAAGCGTATCGAAGAAAGCTACATCCTGACGCAAAACCGACTGGAGATACTTTTCCCTGATTCGCTTGGAAGCGACTTCTCCAGTGTAGACCCAGACTCCCATCTGCGAAAACTCACGATCAGCGCTCTCTCTCCTCTCTCCCTTTTCTGCTCAGCCCTCCCGAGACCGAGATACGAATCTACTCACAAAGAACAACGTAGCAATGAACATCCCAATTCCGATGATGACCAGGTACAGCGCGTCCAAAGCAGCGGTGCTCTTGAGGGTTCGTTGAGCTTCGGCGAGGATGGCGAGTTGTTCAGCGGTAGGTGCGCCGGTGTTCTTTCCGAGCGTGTTGAGGATACTTTGGAACTGATTGAATCCAAATAGCGAAGAGCAAGAGGTCAGCTTGGGGGTTTACCGACACAAGAAGGAGGGAGGAAGGGTACGAAGCTTGAGGAGGATGAAGGAGGAAGGTCCTTCCCTCGCTCAGCCTCGGTCGAGCTCTCGCTCTCCTTCCTCCTCCCTGGTAGAGATTGAACCCGGTACCCACATCAACGAACGACCCCGTAAGTTTCCCGAAGATGAGCGTCATGAGAGGTTGAGCCGCACCTTCAGACCACCAAACCCATCATCAATCGAAAAAGAAAGAAAGTCAAGAGTTCAGCTTCGTTCGAGCTCATGCGACCGACCTCCTTCTCCCCCTCGTCGAACCTCCTTCCTTGCCGTCTCCCGCCTCCAGAACGAAAGAGAAAACTCACCAGCAGCAGCTAACCCAGCCCGAAACCCCCAAGCCAAAAAAAAAAAAAGTCAGCAACTGGCCACAAAAAATCAACGAACGATCCCCAAAGACCTCCGATGCCATCCCCCGGGCCTCTCCTTGCTCCTGCTCCTCCTCCTCCCTCCTCCTCCATCCCATCCCCTCCCGCCTTGACTGTCGAAGATCTCTCACTCACCACTAGCCACCAACCCGCAGAAGTTCAGAATCATCTCCCCTCTCGTCGAGTACCTGAATAACTCCCTGAAAGCGATCGGAGGCAAGGTCTCCTCGACTGCTGGTTTGTCGACCTCAACCGCAACTTCATCTTTCGGTTTGCGTCCCCATCTCTTCTTGGGCTGCTTGATATCCTCGTCCGTGTGGTGGTGGTGTTGCTTCTTCTCGTCTTCGTCGATGGTGGGGTTGTGGATGTGGGAGGAGGAAGGAGGGGAAGGAGAGGAAGAGGTTCTGGTGGTGGTGGGTTTCTCGTCGACGGGCGCCGACATCTTGTAGGAGGAGGATCGAGTCTGTATATCGAGTGAGGGTGGTGGTGGTTGGGGGGAAGAGGGAGTACAAGGGGCCTTCGCTTGCGATGTGAGGTTTTCTGCCGAGAGAAGGTGACGGGTATGGTTCGGAAAGGTCGAAGCTCAAGAAGAGAGGTGCTGTCTCTCGCTTGTTGGTCGCTTCCCTCCGGCCTGATTCTGTTGGCCGGCGGGCGCCGCCTCCTCCTCCTCCTTGGCTTCTTCCCTGCTGCTGCTAGTATAGATCTCTTTCCTCTAGCTAGCGGTAAACGAGAGGGGAGAGTGTGGAAAGGAAAGCGCTTGCCGAAGACGGCGCGAAGCTCTCCAACTCTCTCTCCGAGAATGAAAGAGGAGAAAAAAGGAGGAGATCGTTTCAGCCGGATTCACTCCTCACAACGCGCCGAAATCCCGTTTGCTTTTTCTCGATGATAATATAGAAGGAAAGAGAGAAGCGGAAATCATAAGATAGGGTGAGCATAAGTAGTAAGGCGAGATGATCTGCGAGGAACGCGAAGGAGAGGGAAAAAAGAGAGAGTTAGGTACGTGTCTCTTCGCCGGCCACTTCCTCCTTTCTCAAATTGTTGGCTTGAAACTCACAGATAAAGGTTTCTCAACCCCTTGGAGTCCTCCCACCGCCACCACTTCCACTACCACCTCCAGGCGTCCCGATGTTGATTCCAGGCGTTCGAGGTGTGAGGGCTCCGTTCTGTTTTGGAAGGGATCGAGTCAGCTCTTCTGCTTCTTCCAAGGGAGCGGACAGTTCGAAGCAGTTATACGACGAGAGAGATGAGGAGAGAGAGATAGCCAAACTCACATCCTTCCTCCGTTTATTCGAATCCTGAACGTTCACGAACGGAGCGGTTCCGTTGTTGTTATTGTTGGAAGCAGCAGGAAGAAGAAGATCGTCCGACGGTCTAGGTCGTTTGTTCTTTTTCTATCATATCGTCGAAAAAGAAGAAAAGAGAGAGGAGGAGAAGTCAGCGAGAAAGAAAAGAGAAGGGAAGGGAAAGCAAGCGAGTCGACGACGCGTTCGAATCGAAAAACGAAACGAGAAGGACGAACCTTCTTCTTTTCCCCCTGGATCCTAGGCGTTCTCACAAACAGAGAAGTATCGTCGACCTGTGACAGGACCATAATTCAGCTCGACAGTATCTCACCTCTCGAAGGAAGAAGAGAAAGCGTCGGCGAAGAGAGACTCACCTCAGCCAACTTGCCCTCCATCAACCTCCAGCCCCAGCCTTCCAACTGTTCCGGTGTCAATACCGCCAGGGATTCCCTCCAATCAGGCACGGTCCCTTCGTCCGGAGCTTCGTAGATGAGACGTTTGAAGGATGAAGGTGGGTGATGGATCGAGGGATGGTCGGAGGCTGCAAGGGAGGAAGGGAAGCTGTCAGCTCGAGCCCGCTCTCTCTTCCTCTCTTCCTTCTGCACGATGATACGCTCCGACTCACCCAGCACCACGCACTCCTCTACCAGATCATCGAAATCGCCTTTCATCCTCTTCAAATCCACCACCCCATCCTTGACCTTCTTGACCTGTTGCTGCTGCTGAGCTCCTCCTCCCTTGTTCTTCTTCCCTCCTCCTCCTTCCCCACCACCCGCTGCTCCTCCGTCTACAGCTCTCCCCTTCCCCTTATCCTCAGCGGTAAGAGCTGCTAATCCGCCTAGAGTTCCCGTCCCTGGCGGGAGTGCTACGGGTGCTTTGGGGTTTCTGAAGTAAGGACGAACGTAGGTGTCGTAGGAGGGGAGGAGCGAGAGGTGAGAGAGGAGGTCGAGCGAGCCGGTGAGGTGCGCTTTAGGGAGGGCTGTGCAGAGATAGGGGGGATATGAGTTCGATATAGATAAGGAGAGACAGAAGCAGGGAGGAGAAGGAGAATACTCACGAGGAGGAGCGAAAGGAAGGACGGCAGGTGGAGGAGGGGAAGGAGCTCGGCGAGGAGGAGGGGATCCACTTCCACTGGCAACGGGTTGAGAAGGTCCTGCTGTCGATGTCGATGTAGAGGCTTCCATCCTGGCTTGAAGAGAAGGATCCGATTTTGAGGTCTGAGATTTGTTGAGAAGGAGAAGGAAGGAGTTGAGGAGAAGGAAGCTCAATCGTCTCGAATGCACCTTCAAGATCTCCCTCCCTCGTTCCTCCCCTCCCGACCGCATCAACCAACTTTTCCCCACTTTTTTCTCACTCGCTCCTCCCTCCCCATACTCCTCTTATCCTCGATGTCCTCTCTCCTCGCTCGTGCGCTTCCTCCTCCTTTCTTCCGACCCTCGCTTCCTCCTCCTTTCAACCGAGCTCACACCCTCCTTCCTTCCTTCCCTCTTTTCCCTCCTCTCCAGATCTCCCCAACGGCCAAGGCGGCATCCTCCCTTACTGGATGCTCTTCGTCTCCACCCTTGCATGCTTCAACACAGTCCAAAACTACATCTCCCCTACCCTCACAAGGAAAGTTTACGCTGGAAAGCCAGAGCAAGGTCAGCTCGACGATCTCCTCCTCCTCCCCAACTTCCTCTGCCTTCTCACACCCCATCGCTTTTTCGTTTTTGGATTCGAACAGTGACTCCATTGAGCAATAGGACCTTTGGGATCTGGACGCTCGCGAGTGCGTTGATCAGGCTGTACGCTGCTTACAACATCACCAACAAAGAGTGAGTCTCCCAAACCAAACCAAACGAGATTTCAGTCGTTCCACTTCCCTCCCGCTTCTTCTTTCTCCCCTCCCTGACGGTATGCTGTTCTGGCTTGTGCTTCATCTCAGGCTCTACCAACTCGCCTTCTGCTCCTACATCATCGCCTTCGTGCACTTCAACTCCGAGCTCCTCATCTACAGGACGTGCACGATTGGGAAAGGATGGCTCGGACCCGCGATTGTTTCGAGTTCGTGCACGCTTTCCTTTGCTCTCCTGTTCTCGCCTACCCAAGCTGACTCCGTCGCTTGGTTGCTTGGCACTTCAAAGCTACCTCCCTCATCTGGATGTCCAAGCAAAGGGCTTTCTACACCGGAGCTTCGCTTTAAAACAACACAACACAACACAAACCGCTCCCTCTTTCCTTCTGCCTCCTTCAAACCCACTATTCCCTCGCAGCCATTATATATTCACCTGTCTTGGCACTAGATTTTACCTACTCAGCCAGCCCCTTTATTAGATTCCTTCGCGCTCTGGATCAGATCTCGAACGACGCGTTTCGACAAGACGCGTTCACTCGAAGTCGTTCTTTGCTCGTCGCCTCAGGGTTGGAAGAACCTAGGGGAATCAGTTCTTAAAAGAGGGTATGCCGGTTGGTCAGCTTGGTGCGAGGGGAGAGCAGAGCGAGTGGGAAAGAGAGAAGAGGGCGGACGGGCGAGACTGATGGACTGACGCGTCGAAGCTGGAACGAGAAGAAGAAGAATGAGAGAGACTAAAAGAAAATGCGAGGCGACTTCTTTCTCCCTCCCTCTCTCTCCTCAGACTCAGATCCAAATCAATCAAGACGAAAGCAAAGCTCATAAAAGTCGTTTCACAAACAAATACTAGACACATCTAACCCTTCTTCTCCCTTCCCTCTCCCTTCTCCCTCTCTCTCGTCACCTCAACTCGCTTCCTCTCTCCTCGCTCGTCACCTCCCCTCACTTCTTCCTCAAATCTACCACCTCAACCCCTTGTCCCTCTCTCATCCTCACATGCCCGTACCCTTGATCTTTCGCTCCGAAGCCGCCCTGCAAGAAACAAGAAATAAGCCGGAAACGCGTCAGTTCGTTCGTTCCTTCTCTTCTGCTTTCCCTCTCTCCCTTCCTTCCACTTACCGTATAAATCCCCCCTTCCACATCAGGATGAGGATGAAACGTTTCCCTCCTCCTACACCCCATTATTAGATTCAAGCCTGGAGGGTCGGTGAGACGGAAGATTCCTAGGGCTGGGGAGGCGAGAGGAGCACAGACGACGGCGATGGCTTCGGGGAGCATGCATTGGTAGGCGGAGTGGGTGTGGAGCTATGGAATGGAATGGAATGGAGCGGAGCGAGCGTTGGCAGGAGGAGTGGAGTGGACGGGGAGAGGAGAGCGAGCGTGTGAGTTGAGAGAGAAAAGAGAAGAGAAGAGATATTAAACAGAGAAGAGGGAGAGAGAGAAAGGTAAAACGTACATCCAAGGAAGACATGAAGCACGATTGGGTCGGGTGGGTGTGGATCTAGAGCATAGAAAGGAAAGAGGAGAAAAAGTCAGCTCGACACGTCTCGTTTTTGCGATCTTCATCGAAGGAGAAAGAGAGCGGGGGACCTCACCCAACCAAGCGTCAACAACCCTCTCTTATCCTGAAACTCGAAAACTTTTTCTTCTTCCAAAGTTCTGTCAAAAACGCACAACCAAACGGATTAGCTCCTCTTTCCTCTCTTGCGTACGTGCGACGCGTCTCTCCCCTCAAAAGTTGAAGTGACCGTCTTGTACTCACTCGCAAGTATCCCCCGTCCCACACTGCACGGGAATCAACAACACCCTCACCGTAAACACTCCCAGATCCAACGTCCCAAGCAACAACCCACACGTCTCGACCTTCTTCTTCGTGTTCTTCGCTGCGACCTTCAGGAAACTCGACACCACCGACGGAGGGAGGTTCAACGTCTGGAGAGAGGCGGGCCAGGAGGGGTTGGAAGGATTTGGAGAGGCTGAACGCGAGCGGTTGTTGTTGGAGGAAGAAGGCGGAGGAGCGAGACGAGGGGAGTGAGATGGGACGGGAGGAGGAGGAGGAGGAGGTTGAGGTGGGCGTTGGGATTGGGAGGGGTAGAGGGGATGGTTGGAGGATGGGTGTGGAGGATTGGGTAAGAGGTGGTGAGAGGGGTAGGGTTGAGTGGGTTGGGAGAGGGTTGGGTAGGCGATCTGTTGGTGGTGGTGATGAGGATGGGAGGAAGAGGACGAGCTCGAGCTCGCGTGAGGATGTTGATTGTTCAGCGACGGTAACGGCCGACTCTCTGCTGGATAACGAGGTTGTTGTTGATTCGAAGAGGAAGGGTACTGGGGTGGTCGAGGTAGATGTCTAACGGCTGCAGGATTCGAAGGAAGTCCTCTGGTCGAGACGATGATCTGCTCCTGTTGTTCCCTCTCACGCTCCTCCTGTTCCCTCCTCCTCCTCACCCGTTCCTTGTCCTTCTCGAGTTCCTCCTGCTCGTTCCAGTTCGGATGAGACGCTCTCCACTTCTCGTAGCGTTCGGAGAGTAAAGGTTTCATCTTGTTGAGAGCGTCCAGGGCGGCTTGACCGGACTGGAAGAAAGGACGAGGAGACGAGGTCAGCTTGAGCTCGATCGATCTGGAGCTCTCTCTTCTCCCAGATTGAAGGAAAAGTTCAACTTACCTCTCTAATATGCCCCTTCTCCTCCTTCCCCAGGTCCCTATACTGAGGATGCGTAGGAACCAACTCCAGCAGGATCCTGTACAGACGCATTTCCCCGTCAGCTTGAGCTCGCGCCTCCTCCTTCCTTCTCTCTTTCTCTTTTATAAGTATACTCACTTTGCGCACCTCACCCAAGCTCCAAACTCCCTCTCATACGCCTCCCAGTCATCCTCTCTCCTCGGGCTGGAAGCATACGAGACCGCTTGGACTTGGACGGCGTCGGCGGCTCGAACCCAGGAGCGAAGGGAGTAGGATTGGGAGAGACGGACTGAGGCAGAGGCGAGGTCTACAGGTGGAAGAGAATGGGTTAGCTCGGGAGGCGAGATATAGCATGAGAAAAGAGGACGGACCTGCTAGTTCTGCTATAGAGTGTGGGCGGGAGAGGGACATGGTTTGGAAGGAAGGAGAGAGGAGCTCAGCTTGTCGACTCAACTTCCAGCGAGGGAGGGTAGGCTGCGAGAAAGAGAAGTCGTCATCGTTGCTCAGGAGAAAGTTTTCTCGGCTTATCAGACTTCACTTATATAGAAGAAAGAAGGAGATCGTATTCGAACGACGACGTTTTACTCGAAAGAGCGAAGTCTGTACGAGAGAACGCGTCGCGTTTGGTTCCAGTCGTCGCGTCTCTTTCTCTCTTTCCTGGAGACTGTTCAAGGACTGAGAGAGGTTGGGTTTGATTATCAGCGAAAAAGAGATGATCTAGGTAGTATTAAAGGTATGAAGTACTGAAATAAGTAAAGCTGAGAGCGAACGACGAGAACAAACGATGGTGGGCAAACTCTCAACGAAAACACGTACGAGTAAGGACGGATAGACTGGGAACGGGAAGGGAGAGAGACGAACGAGAAAGAGATCTACGCGATACGAACGAGCTCAAGGGAGTTAAGGGTAAGGGTTGGAGTACGCTAGATAGGTCGTTAAAGGAGTGTGTGTGCAGAGAGAGAGCGCGTCAGGAGACACGCTCGCAAATCGAAGGGTCGTCGAACAACTAGGATTAGAGAGACGACAAACAAAGATGATAGGGTAGATGGAGAACGAGAAAGAGCAGCTTATTAAAGTCCTGGGTGAGATTTACTAGGTGGGAGATGGCGATAGACCATGACGAGAAAGAGAAAGAGAAAGGAAGAAGGCCAACGAGCAACAAAGGAGAAAACGAGAAGAGGAAACGGGCAGCTCCAGATAAAAGTAGATGGGGAAGGAAGGAAGGGAAATCAAGAGTCGTTTCAACTGCTACTGGCTCGATCCTCCGTAGCCACCTCGACCTCCTCGAGAAGGAGGAGGAGGAGGTGGTCCATGGTGGCCGTAGGAGGACGGTTCGCTGGACGCGTCGTAGCTCTGTTCGAACTCCATTCCTTCCGCACTCTGGGAAGGTGAGAGCTTGTACTGGGCGACCTGATGTTGCTGCTGCTGATGATGGGGATCTAACTGCGAAGGACGGTAGGACTGAGGTTGGTACGACGGCTGTTGAGGAGCGAACGCTGGAGTGAAGCTGCTGAACTCGGACGAGCTTTGAGGAGGGAAGGAAGAAGGTCCTCGAGCCGAGGACGACGAGGAATCGAAAGGGTACGGCCATGGATTTGCGGCGGGGCGAACGGTCGACCACGAGGTTGAGGATGATGGAGGAGAGAGATGGGGTAGCGAGCCTCGAGGCGGAGGACGAGCGTAGTGCGAGGTTTGAGGACGAGTCGACGAGGCTGGAGCTGACTCGCGACGGGGAGTAGAAAGAGGAGCCGAGATAAAGCGTTGACGGGGCTGCTGAACCGGCCTGGAAGGGTCCTCGTAGTGTTGCTGATGCTGTTGAGGCATGTCCTGGCCTTGGTAGCTGTAGCTGTAGTTCGACGGCTGCTGATACCGAAACTGCTCCGAACTCGATCCAGGCGAGGATAGTTCTCCTCCACCTCCTCCTCCGTAACCGTACGACGATGACGACGACTGATCTCCTCCGTAGAATCCCTCCGACTCGTATCTCTGGCGAAAAGGTGGTACAGCCGGAGCGAGAGGGGGAGGGAGGTACTGCTGACGAGGCAAAGGAGGCGCCGCGTGCTCGAGTTTGACTCTCGGCTCCCACTCCTCTCCCGTTGTCCATGGTCGATGCCCGTGTCCTGACGATCCGAACGTGCCGCGGAGATCACTCGACGTCGATCTTTCTCCTGCCGAAGAGAAGGGACGTACGACGGGAAGGCGAGAGATGGAGAAGGGAGGTGTGTTCGAGGTGATCGCGTCCTGGAAGGGTCCGAGGGAGAGTCGAGCGACCGAAGACGACGGCGAGATCCGAGGAGCAGGAAGAAAATGCATGGTCGAGGAGGATCCCGGACTCGAGGTCGTGGAGGAGACTGGACCGAAGGACGAAGGAGAGTTTGATGGAGGAGGCATCGAAAGGTAGGGGAGGGGTTGAGTTGAGGAGAGAAGATGGCTGAGTTCGGAATTGGAGGTGATGATGTTGAGGATCGTAGATATCATCGTCTGAGGATGATAAGGAGGAGGAGTTAGCAAACGTTCGTTTCGCCTTTGGAAAGGAAGGGAATGGTCGTGCGACGCGAAAGAAATGAACTCACCGAGTCGGCTCCCTTGATCTTGTGCTCCCTCGCCTGCGAAACCACTCCTTCTGTGAAATCCCCAATCACCTCCCACGGCCCTCCTTCAGCTCCCACATCGACTCGACCATCCCTCATCTTCGTACACCACATCCTAGGAGGAGAATTAACCGAGAAGACGCACTCCGAGGTCGAGGAGCTGCCAGCTGGGGCGATTTGGAAGCCCGTGATGGTCGAGAAGGGGAGATGCATCTTGTAGCCTCGTCCAGCGTGAGAGATATACCATGCGAAGTACTTCTGGGACGGGTTGGCGTAGAGGATCAGGTCGGGAGGAGGAGGAGGAGGTCCAGAGGGAGAGAACGAGGGGGTCGTGAGATTTCGGACCCAGGTGGCGACGACGAGGGAAGATGCTGGGATAACGACGACGGCTGTTGTTGTTTGAAGAGGCGAGCGAAAAGGAGAAAAAGAAGAAAGCAGGGGAAGAGAAGAAGGGGGCGACGGGAGAGAACGAGGGGGTCGTGAGATTTCGGACCCAGGTGGCGACGACGAGGGAAGATGCTGGGATAACGACGACGGCTGTTGTTGTTTGAAGAGGCGAGCGAAAAGGAGAAAAAGAAGAAAGCAGGGGAAGAGAAGAAGGGGGCGACGAAGAAACCAATTCGAACACCAAATCGAAGGCAGGGGCAGGGAGGTGAGAAAAAGGGGGGAGAAGTCGCGTCAATTACAATCCTCTTCGACGACTTCTTCCGATGTCTCAGAAGCAGAAGGAAGGGCAATACTCACGAGAGGCCTCGAAAAGAAAGTTCCTTCGAAGGTACTCGTGGTGCTGATGCAGGGAGGGAGGAGCGAGCGAAGGCGAAAGTCGCGGCGACGCGCTCGAGGCTTCCTCGTCGGATCTCCTCCTCTTGACAGAGACGGGTGGGGGTCTCATGCCTCTATCGGCCTGGCGAAGGTGCTGACGGCTGTAGATTGACAGAAGGCGAAGGGAACAAGTTAGCTCGTCGAAGGTTGACCGATATGAGCGGAATTCCGCCGGAGTCGAGGATATGAGAACGAACCGATTCTCTGCGAAGATAAGAAGGAAGAAGAAGGTCAGCGGGCGTCTTCTTCAGAGACCAGAGAAGAAGTTCCTGAGGTGCGGAGAGAAGAAGGACGGAAGAAAGAACTCACGAAACCTGCGAGAGGCGACGAAGAGGAGGGAAAGAAAGGAGAAGATGGTGAGCTTTGTTCTTTCCGACAGCTCTTCCTGCCCAACTGCCACAGATGCTCCACATAGCCCGGCGATACCGTAAACTCACCAAACGTTGACGTTCCCTGGAGAGAAGGGAAGGAGAAGAACGCTCGTTCAGCATCTAGTTTCTTTCGGACAAGTCCCTCCCTTCACCTCCACGCTCCAAATCTCGGCAGATCCCCCTCCATCGAACACTGGAGCACCGAAGAAGCTTTTTAGTGCGAGAGAAAAGGCACTCACTCTCTGTAACGGTCGTTCCTGGATCTGTAATCAACCTCGTCGCCTCAGCCGCCAATCTCAACCGCTCCTGCTTCGAGGGACGTTCTGCCTGTTCGAACGAAGCCATGAAGATCTCGACCTGCTTCGCATTCGACTGGAACCGACGAGGTTTGGGTCCTACTCGGAGTCGTTTTCTGGAGGTTGAAGGGTTGAAAGGCTTCTCGGTCGAGGGTTGTTGAGGAGGAGGAGAGTTGGAGGAAGACCGGGAGGCAGGTGGCTCGTTTTGAAGGGAAGTTTGAGAGGGTTGGTGTTGGCTCGAGGAGGACGAAGAGGTAGAAAGCTGAGGATACAAGAAGCTTTCTCTCGTAGGGAAGGAGGAGGAGGAGGTAGGGTGTTGGAAGGAGCTGTAGGAGGAGGAGGAGGAGGAAGGGAGACGAGAGGTGAACGGATGACGTCTCGATCCACGTTTCGCTTGAGGAGGGAAAGAACATTCGTGTGAGCTTCTACGCCGAGGAGACCGATGTTCTAGAACAGATCTGCATGTTCCTTTGAGAGCAGAAAGGAGAAAAAAGCACTCACAGGGAGGTTTCGTCGATCCTGGCACCCACTCCTCATCCTCCTCGTCCGTCGAAGGAGACGAGAGCTCTTCCTCGCCGTCCTCTTCGTCCTCCTCCGCCTCTCGCTCTCGGTCGTCTCGCTGAGCTTCCTCGGTGTACTGATACGAGCCTCCAGACTGGGTAGAAGCTTCTTGACTTCGGGGTTGGCTCATGGCTGTTTGAGATGAAAAAGCAGAAGAGCTGGTTGGGCGGGGAAAAGGAGAGGGGAGTCGGAGGTCAGCGAGCGTAAATTGAAAGAAGACAGCATGGGGGAGAGATCTGAGCTAGGAAATAGAGGTCCCGACGATGAATAGATGAACGACAGAAAAATTCTGCTGCTCCGAATACGTTCGTCTCGCCGGAGGAATGGGCTGCCGAGAGGGGGAAGAGGCGATGTCGGGAGACGGAGGAGGGCAGGGATCGTGAAGAGAGATGAAGCTCACAGAAGTAGAGATTTTTACGAGATGAGTATACTAGTATCTGGAGGAGGAAGAGGCGAAAGAGGAGGAGGGAGAGGGGAGAGAAGAGGGTCAGTTAAAGAGCAGAGGAGATAGGAAGGAAGCAGGAGATGGGGAGAGGCGGAAATTCGCACCAACAAAGAGCGATATGAGTTGTGCGCGGCCAGCGCGAGCTAGAAAGGATGGGGAAGGAAAAAGGACCTGCCTTGGGGGGAAACGAACAAGAAAGGAAGAAGGAGGGCGAGGGTGAGATCCTAGTGGTTCTGAGGAGACTCGTTGTTGGTGATTTGAGCGCCACCTGGAGGGGGGGTTGAAACGAGGGCGACGACGAAGAAAAAGGAGAAAGCAGCGTTGGCAGCAACTGCTTCTTCTCCGTAATTCTACAGTCTTACGAAGGTTCCACACGGTTTCCTGTTGAGGTAGAGAGGGAGGAGTTGTTGTTCAGTTTGCTTTGAAAGAGAAGAAGGAAACGCGTCAGGAGGACCGAGCGAGGGAAAAACTCACTGAATGCGGCCTGTTGGACTTCGGAGGAGTGTAGAAAGGGCAGAAGAAGCCTAGTGGAATGAGAAACATACGAATCTGTTCAGCGGCCGGCAGGGCGGAGATCGAGCGCGAGGGAGAGAGAAAGAGTTACTGACGACGCGTCGCGCGTTTCGAAGCCGAGCTCACGTCGAAGAATGATCTGTTGGGGAGGAGCGGGGCGAAATGTAGGGAAGAAGAGTCAGCGTGAGAAAGAATGAAACCCCAGAGCGGTGAGCGGTGAAGCGAAGGAACTCACAACTCGAAAGATCTACGAACTCCCTCGTAGTGAAACCTCCAGTTTCAGCTTTCAATCCCTTCCCACCAACCTAAAAGAACAGCCCATCACATCTTCTTCCTCCTCTTCCCACCCTTCCCGTCTTCCCTAGTATCCTCCCTCGTCGGATCCAAGTCACCAACAGCGACTCTCGCCGCTTCCCTCCTGATCGACTCCTTCACGTTCGCTCTCCAGTAGATCGACTCCCTCTCCCCTTCCACCATTTCAAGAGCGATCTTGGAGTCCGAGGATGCAAAGTAGGAGAGGAGGAGAGAAGCTAGGGAGGGATGAGGGAGGCGAAGGTAGCACTGTCAAAAGGACGAAGGGAGGAAAGAACGAAACGACGCGTCAGGGCGACGAAGGACGCGATGTTCTGAAGCAAGGCTGATAATAACAGAACATACAGTGTCGAGACCTTTGGACCAGTCGACGTAGGTAACCTCCAATCCCTTCGAGATCGTCTCATCTGAGCGAAGACCAGAGTTGAACAGCTCTTTGAGGGAGGTTTTCGAGGAGGAGTCGGGATCAAGTCCCTTCGCGAAAAGCAGACAGTGTGAAGGGTAGTCCGACGATGGTTGGCGAGAGACGGGAGGGAAGATTGAAGTAGGTAGGACCTGTGAGGAAGAAGATCCGTTCTCGGGTACGACCACGTCCAAAGCGGCGATCCTCACGGCGTCGAGACGAATCGATTCCTTGATGTTCATCCAGTAGATCCGTTCTCGTTCCCCAGAGACAAGTTCGGCGAGGATGGGAGGTTCCGAAGGAGAGATGTGGTAGACAGGAATGGAAATGAGGGAGTTGAGGAGGTGAGAGGCGAGGGAAGGAGTAGAGAGTCGAAGATGGCACTGGAAGGAAAAGAGAGCAAGTCGCGAACGCGTCAACGACAGCTCAGATTCAAAGCTCGAAGAGAAAACTGAACGTACGCTGTCTGATCCTTTCACCCAGTCTACGTAGTCGATCTCTTTTCCTTCTGCTAGAACGGAGTTGAAGAGGGTCTTGAGAGCTGTTTTGGATGTTTGAGGATCGACGTTTCGGAGGTAAAGGAGACAGGAAGAGGGGAATGGAGGTGAGGGTGCTTTGAAGGAGGTGGTGGCTTTTGGAGGGTTGTAGGAGAAAGCATGGGCGTTGTTTGGAGGCCGCGAGGAAGAGTGTGGGTGAGGGGGTTGATCGTGGACGAAAGAAGAGGTGGAAGCAGAGGTGGAGGGACGAGGAGGATGGAAGGTGGTTGAAGGGAAGGTGGCGAGGTGGGCGACGTATTCCTGTTCGAGACGAGAGTGTTCAACCCTGGTTACAACAAGATGAGATTTGGTCAGAGATGGAGGTCGCCAATATGAAGTGCTAGGAAAAGATGAGAGGCTCACTTTTCCAGAACCCTCAATCCAGCGTCCCGAGCTTCCTGCGTCTCCTTCGACACTCCCTCGACCTCCTTCGCTGCTCTCTTGCCGCGACCGACGGCTCCACCCCAAGACCACTCCTTCAGAACACTTTGAGAAACAGCCTCGTCTCGTAGCACGATCCATACGAAGTTTCGAAAGATGGGTCCGTCGAACGAGAGGGATTTGACGACGGGTTGAATCGAGGTCGATGAGGGAGACTTGAAGAGGGAGTTGAGGAAGAGAAGAACTGGAGGATACGATCGAAGATGAGGGGGAAGATTTTCCTGTAGAAGGTAAGGCGGTGATGAAATTAATCTGTCTCCAAGCGACGACGAGGTGACGGCCGAGAGATGAAAGACGAACGAGATATAACGTCCTCTCCTCCCCAGGTTCTTGACTCTTGCCAGATCGAGCTTGCTCCGTTCCCCAATCACACCTTCCGACCTCTATTCCCGGCTCTCCGTAGCTCTTGGTTCCTCCCCATGCCCTTGGTTCTGTGAGAGCGAGTCTCGTCCGAAGCAGACCAGGCGTTCCATGTTGACGAAGAGCTCGAGTGAGAGTTGGATGAGGGAGAGTTGCGAGGGAGGAGAGAAGGGGGTGATTCGAGAGGAGGTAGGTGAGGGGAATATCTGTTGCCGAAGGGGAGAGTCATTCAGCTTCGGGGGTGCAGAATACGAGGGGAGGAGAAGGGAGAAGAGAACGTACATCCTTCGTTTTGGTTGGAACGAGCAACGAGGTGAAGGTCGTCCTTCGTGCAGAGAGCGTGGTCGGAGAAGACGAGCTCCAACAAGGCCACAGCTTGAAGCTCAGCATTTTTTGCTTCGGATACGGAAGCCGTGACAGGCGCTTTGCCTTTTGCGACGTCGGCGGTTGACGGGCGGGCCGGAGCGATAGCAGGGGAAGGGAGGGAGGAAGTCGAGCTCGACGAGGTTGAAGGAGCTCCTGCTGTAGAAGGAGGAGGAGGAGGACCAGCTAACGAGCTTGGCTGCTGTCCAGATTTGGGTCCTTGTTTCTTCTTGACCGTTCGAGGGACGAACATTTCCGTGGGAGACGAGGAGGAAGGGAAGGAGGAGGCGATGGTGGAAGTCAGGGTGACCTTGACGAAATGAACTCGGCGAAACCTTGGGTTGGTGTCTTCGCCTCATATTCGCTGTGATGATGAAAAACTGCTTCAGACGCCCTTTAGCATATAGAGCCTCCAAATCTTCCAGAGAGAAAGAAATAACTCAAAGACCTCGCGAAGAAGCGACATGAAAACTGAAGCCGAGAGAAGGGAGGCAGCCGGCCAGCTTCGTTTTCGCAGAGCTCTCATCTTCTCCTCCGCCTCGACCACCAGCATCGAATCTACGACTTTGAAGCAACACACGGAGCCTCAAGAATCACTGATACGTGCAGCTGACACCCTTCCTCCCTCCGTAGCAGAGAGATCGGACCAGAACGGAGCTCGCATTCAGCTCTGACTGAGCTTGACCTTCCTTCCCTCCTTTCTTGCCCATCGCAGTCTTGCTCTGGGGCCAACATCGACATGGACTCGGTCCTCAGAAGAGAGGATGGACCAGTCTCTGACCATCCATTTCCTCCAGTCTCAAGTTTTCCTTAGATCTATCCCACTCCCACCTTCTTCTTCAAACCGACTCCCCTTCGCACATCCCTCCGAAATGCCCATCGCCGTTCCTCCATCTTCCCCTTCCCCCTCCGCTACAGACGCGTCTCTTCTTCCAGTCACTCTCCTCAGTGGCTTTCTGGGAGCTGGGAAGACGACACTGCTGGAGTACATCCTAAAGAGCAAGGATCATGGCCTTCGATGTGGTTAGTGGGTCGACTCTTCGTCCTTTTTCTCTCCTCCTCATCCTCCTCCCTTCGACTCACCTCGTCTTGACGCGTCTTTACAGCCATCATCGTCAACGACATCGGAGCGCTTAACGTGAGTCCAAACGTCCTGATTCTCATTGGACAGCTTCCCCTCCTTCGACGAAGCGGCAGAATGAGTCTCATCGCCTCGACGTCTTCGTTTCTTTCTTTCCCCCCTTCAGATCGACGGAGCTCTTATCACGAACCACAACGTCAAGCAAAAAGAAGAGACGCTCATCCAGATGCAGAATGGTGAGTTGAGGATCTTCTTCAAAAGACCTCCCGAGCTCGAACCTGACCGCATCGTCCTCTCTTTTCGCTCTCCTTTTCTTCCTCCTACTTCCTTCGACCCTCTTTCGGTCCATCTTTAAACAAATAGGCTGCATCTGCTGCACTCTTCGTGGAGACCTTCTCGAGGAGATCGCGGATCTAGCGGAGAAGAAGGAGTTCGAGTGAGCCGACTTGTCCTTTCTCGTCTTTATCCTCTCGCTCTCCGCTGACTTATCTTGTTCTCTCACAGCTACCTCATCATCGAGTCTACTGGTGTATCAGAACCTATGCAGGTCGCCGAGACCTTTAGGTGAGTCTTCCTCCTCGCTCTTCGACGCGTCCGACTGGGCCTTGACACCTTCGCGATCTCTTTCAGTGCTGAGTTCTCTGAGCAGATGGCCGCCGAGGATATCGAAGCGTCTCTCCCCTCAGACGCTACTCCTGAATCGAAGATCAAGCTCGCTAAAATCCTCGCCGCGGGAGGACTGTCGAAAATATCGAGGCTCGACACTTGTGTGACTGTTGTCGACTGCACGACCGTGAGTTCTGCTCGGATTTCCTCATCGTTCCTCAAGATCGCCGAAAAATATATTTCTGACCTGCTTTCCTTTCAGTTTATGGGCGACTTCGACACTACGGACTTCCTCTCGGATCGAAACAAGGACGTTGGCGAAGAGGACGAACGAAACATCACGGATCTGTGAGCTTCCTCTTCCCTTCGTTCGTCTCTGATCGCGTCGAGCCAGACCAAGCTGACCTAAGGTTTTCATTTTCTAGCCTCGTCGATCAAATCGAGTTCGCCACGGTCATTCTCCTCAACAAAACAGACGTCGTTGGCAAGGAGGACGTCGACCGCGTTCGAGGCATCGTCGAGAAGTTGAACCCTACAGCGAAGATCATCGAGACAGTCCGATCTCGAGTGGACCTCAAGGAGATTCTCAGTGAGTCTTCTCTGACGTACGACTTTGATTCTAGCCTTCTAACGAAGCTGACTTCCTTCGCGTCTCTGTTTCATTTCTTTGTTTCGGTCAGACACCGGCAAGTTCTCCTTCGAGGAAGCTGCCACCGGCGCTGGATGGCTTCAGTCTCTCAAAGAGTCGAATCGGGTCAAGTGGACCGGTCCGGATGGAGTCGTTAAGATGGTTCCTAAGCCGGAGACAGAAGGTTCGTACTCATGTTTCGCGTCGAATGCTCTTCCTTCGCCTCATCTCTGACGTCCTCCCCTCTTCTTTCCTCGCTTCTGTCAGAGTACGGGATTGGATCTTTCGTCTACCGAGCTCGTCGTCCTTTCCACCCTGAGAGACTCTGGCATCTCGTCTCCGAGCCCTTCGTCGTCGTGAGTTCCTCCACTTGTGCCTTCCCTCGTTTGATCTTCCTTCGTTGACCCATTCTTCCTCGGCTCGCTGCTCTTCCAGATCCAAAACGAGTTCGTCGAAGACGAGGAGGAGGACGAATCAGGATCCGACGCGTCTGGTTCGGAGAGCGAAGAGGGCGACGAGGATATGGAAGAAAACGGTCAACCCCAGCTCGATCTTCCTGGAAGACTCGCTTTCAAGAGAGCTTCTCCCCTCTTCAAGTCCCTCCTTCGATCCAAGGGATTCCTGTGGCTCGCAACGAGACCGAAGGTTAGCGGAGAATGGAGTCAAGCTGGTGTGATGTTCACTTTGCAGGGAGTGGGTCTTCGTTCTCCCTTACTTCTTCCTTCTTGCTCGAATTCGATAGCTGACCTCTCCTCCGTTGGCTTGGTGTGTTCAGGGTACTCGTTGGCTCTGCTGTGAAGATGAATCGACTTGGCCGATGAGCGATAATCCGGAGGTGGTTCGAGCGATCAAGGCTGATTTCGAGGGAGCTTGGGGAGATAGTAAGTTCTTTTGTGGACACTTCTCTCGCGTCTTCCCGCAGTCAGAAGCCTTTTCGCTGACTCTCATCGTTGTTTTGTTTTGCAGGACGCCAAGAAATCGTCTTCATTGGAGAAAAGATGGATCGCGACCTCCTCACCAAAACTCTCGACTCGTGCCTCTTAAACGATGGAGAGTTCCGACAGTGGGAGCAGGTTCGTTCTTTCTTCCTCCCTCGCCTAGATCCTCTCAATCGATCCTTCTTTTGCTGACTCTTCCCTCTCGGTTCTCCTATCGTTATCCAGGTCATGAAATCGAAACGCTCGTACGCGAAGCAAGTTGAACGACTCGTCGAGCTCTTCACCGACGGCTGGGAGGACTGGCAGGACCCCGGACTGGAGGAGGAGGAAGCTTTAGAAGCTGCTAAGGAGGAGGAGGAGAAGAGAAAGCTGAAGGAGAAGAGGAAGGCTACTCTTGAGCTGATGAAGAAGCATGAGGGCCACAAGCACACGAAGGGGAAGGGGAGGCGTGTTTAATCTTTGTTTATTTTATAACTTCCGTCCTGCCACATGGCTACTCCCCTACATATGAGACCGGTGGAGCTGAAGAAAACCTGAGAAAAACAAGAAAAGAAAACAAAGGAAGGAGACGCGTCTTCCCTTCGCGCGTCGCCTTTAAGTTCGACCTCCACCACTTCAAGCTTCTCTCCCTTCAACTTCCTTTCCTCCCTTCCTTTCTCTTTCCGTTCCAGAATGGTCAAGGGGCATCTCTCTACCAAGGTTCCAAACGTACGACTACGAGCTCAGCCTCAGCAACCCAAGGCTTCTACTTCAGCAGGAGGAGGGGGAAGCTCGAAGGGAGGGAGGAAGGGAGGAGGAGCAGCGGGAGGTCGGAAGCGGGGGCATGAGAAACATGGTGAGCTCGAGTCTTTTCTTTGTAGAGGATGAGGTAGATGGAGGTCTTAGATGGGAGGAGGTGATTGTTGCATAAGGATTTCTGGTGTTGGCGGAGAGAGGCTCGAGACAAGGAAGGCAAGAACGAGAGGAAGGGAAGGGACGAGGAGAGGGAAGGTCGTCTTCTTCCTCCTCCGGCATGACCCTCGTCGGCCTCACTCTTCGTATAGCTTCAAAAGTGAGGAAGGATGCTGCCTGCGGTAGTATGAAGCTCGAAGGACGACCCCGAGGCAGAGAGTCGGCCGTCGTTGGAGAAACAGCTGTCCTTCCTCATGAGCTCGAGCTCGAGCTCAAAGCTGACGATCTGTGCTCCCCTTCTACAGGCCAAGACGATTTAGAGGAGGAAGATGATCCGAACGAAGAAACAACAGAATCTCTGAACAACGTTTTCAGACCGTTCGCTGGTGTCGTGGTCTCCTTCACTGGAGTCAAGGACAAGGTCAGTCGACTCGTCCTCCCCTTCCCCTCCCTTGCCCACGCCCTTTCCTTGCTCGTTGCTGAGACCGACCGGCTTCCTCCACCCAGACTGCTCTATACGGAATGGCTACTGATCTTGGGGCTCGCGTGGAATCCAGTCTAACGGACCACACCACTCATCTCGTTGCTTGTGAATTCACCTCTGAGAAGTACAAGGTTCGTTCTCGCCTCCACATCGTCTCTGCCCTTTGTCCGTGATCAGCCAGCCCATCCTTCTTCCCTGCTCCGACTTTACAGGTCTCTCTATCTCTCGGACTCCCCATCCTCACACCTGACTGGATCCGTCAAACTCATGCAACCTGGAGAGACGGAGGAGACGTGAGCTTGAAAGAGGTGAGCTCGACCCTTTCCTTGCTTTCCTCCTCTCAGCTCAAGTGTTTACAATATCACTTCAACCGCCTTATCGCTCCTTCAGTCCATCTCACTACATCGTCTACCAGCCTTCCAAGGCCTTCGTATCTGTCTCTCTGGCTTCCCAACCGGTTCGTCGAGTTTCTTCTCCCTTTCAACCTCTTCGCGTCTAGCTCACCTCGCGTCGATCCTTCCTCTCTCCCCAGGAACTCAACGAGACACCATGATCGCTCTCATCGACTCTCTCCAAGGAGAATACTCTGGAGGATTGGATTTCACCTGCACTCATCTCATCTCTGACTACGACACGTCGGACAAGATCGAGTTCGTCCCTCTTCTTCTCTCTCCGAGGATCGTTTCCATCCTGACCTCTTCGTTCCTCACCCAGGTTCGCCAAAAGAGTCAACGCCGACTTTCTACTCCACACGGTACAAGGGAAACCTCCTCCTAAACGAACGGTCTCCAAGTACGTCGACGACGGACTCGGAATTGGAGGGAAGAAGCGAGTCGAGTACGAGAGGGAACAGGTCGAGATCAAGATTGTGCGTCCGCGGTGGTTCTGGGATTGCGTAGGAGCTCACGGTTAGTCTTCTATTTCGTCCTCATTCGTGTGAGGATTCAATATACTGACCTCCTCTCTGCCGCTCTTCAAGGTCGCTGGAAGGAGGACGAGTACGAGCTTTCAAGACCTGCGAGTGAGATCACGCCGAAGAACGTCCCTCGTGAGTTCCAGCTCTTCTTCGTCGCTCTTTCGAGATCAAGGCTTATTGATCTGTTCGCTTTATGCCTTTCAGAGTTCATCCCTCCCAAAGAGCTGTCGCTTCGTGGAAAGGACTCCTCCCTTTTCGGTCTCGCCGACTCCCTCGTCGCGGATTCGGTCTCAGCAGCAGCAGCAGCAAAGCCCATCCTCGTCGCTGCCGGAGACGAACGGAACGAGCCAGCGATGGTGAAACGGCGCCGTCTAGGTGGAGGAGCACAAGGGGCTGCTTTGGTTCAGGATATCCTCGGAATAGCTGGATCATCTTCGACGACGAAACGCCGTCGCGTGGCCGCGGACGACGACGAAGACGAGGATCTTCCAGCCGTCGGAGACATCGGAAAACTCACTCGCAGAGCTTCCCCGGACCAAGCTATGCCTCTCAAGTCGACCGGAAGTGCCATCGCTTCAGCTCAACTCGGTCGGATGCTCTCCAAGGCTCGCTCGACTTCTTTCGCGTCGACCTCCAACGCCATCCCTTCAGCTCTCGGCATGGGACCTTCCCTTGTTGCAGCAGACGCCAACTGCAGCCGCTCGTCCTCATCGTCAACGGCTCCCATCTCCTCTCCCTTCGCTGGACTTCGGTTCCTGTTAAAGTGCGGCGTGAAGCAGGTGCGAAGCGATATGGAGAGGTGTATTCCGATCTTGGGAGGTGCGATCGTGAAGGATGAGGAGAAGGAGGTTGGAGACGGTGTGGACTACGTGATCGTGAAGCTGAACCGGTGAGTTCGACAACGTTCCTTGAAGGTCGCGTCTGAATCTAACCTCGCTTTCTTCGTTCAGTGGGAAGCCCCGGATCTCCCTTCCATCTCGAACCTCTTCGTCGCGTCCCGAGCCCCGTTTCGTCACTCAGCACTGGGTGGAGAGCTGCTACCGGGACGACAAGCTATGTTCTCTGGAGAGTTTCCGCCATCATACTCCAGTGACGGTTCCTATTCCGGTTCCAGGTTCGTCTGGACTCCTCTTCTTTCTCTTCTTTGATAGCGACGAACCTGACCTCACTTCGTCTCTTTCTACCTTCTCAGGAGCTGAATCGATCATTCTCTCGGCGACCAAAGTTCCCTTCCGGATGCAAGCTTGTCTTGAGAACCTCGTCGGGTGTTTGGGTGAGTCGTTTCTAATCTCTTCCCTCGACGCGACTTCAAACTGATCCCCTGCCTTCTTTCTCTTCCAGGCGGAACCTACGAACCGACCTTCTCTCGAAGGATCACTCATCTCGTTTGCTCACCTGACGAGGTCGAGGGCCAGAAGTACAACCTCGCTCTCAAGTGGGGAATCCCCATCGTCAGTCCTGACTGGATGATCAAAATGGCGGACGAGGGGAGGATCCCTGAGCTTCGAGACTTTATCTTGGGAGCTTCAATCTCCTCCGGTGAGCGTGTTCTTCGTTCCTCCCTACCCTACGAGCTCTGAGCTGATTGGTTTCCTTTGCTCCTCCTCTAGACAAAGTGGATCGAACCGCCGTCGACCGAATGCCTGTTCCCGAGCTGGGAAGGTCGGATTCCAACAACTCGACGAACCGCTCTCTCTCCAGAGCTCTCTCGAACCCAGAAGGAGGTTTCGCTCTTCCCACGGCTCTCGGATCGACTCCTACTCTCATCGACAAGGACCCAGACGATGGTTGGGAGTCTTCAGCCACGGTTCTCTCTCCTCCTCGCGTTCCTTCCAAACCTCTCGCCTCTAGCCGATCCCTCGCCGGAACCTCCTCTCCATCCCGTACCCATCAAGTTCATCCTCCACTTTCGCCCAAGCGTTCTTTCTCCAAGCGGGCAGAGTCCTTCGACTCACCTCTCTCCCCACCTCAACGCGTCGCCACCTCTCGAATCCTCAATGAGGCGCTACCCGACTCCAACGCCACTCCTAAACCTCTCCCCGTCACCATCATCACTACCGTCGCGTCTTCTCCATCCGCCTCTTCTTCGAAACTCCTCCCCGTTCCACCTCCTCTTCAAGAACCCGTCATCTCGCCTGCCTCGACGAAAGCTCTCGCTGCCCTCGCGTCCGGTTCTTCTTCCTCAGGCTCAAACGCTGGCTCGCCCGTCGTCAGAACGGACTCGGGAGGATCGGGAGGACTTCTCTCAGCTGTGACGAAGGGGAAGAAGAGGGAGAGGGTCTCGAAGGTGCCTGCATTGACGAACGATCTGAAGGAGATGATCGATCGGATGGGAGAGGAGAAGAAGGATCCTCTGCTTCCCTCGAGGGAGATGGATGAGAGGGTAAGTCTTGGTCCACGTCTGCGCTTCGTTTTTTCACCGAGTACTAACTCCGTCTGGCTTTCTTCTTGTTTCCCAGGCGTCGAAACGGAAAAGAGTTCTCGGTCGACCAGGACGAGTGAGCCTTCGACGCGACTCGTTGTTTCAGCTTTCCTTCCCGCTCGAGCTGAATCCCATCTTCCTTCTTCATCTCAAGACTACTCGCTCCCCATCCACCTCCATCTCACATAGCAACGCCGACGGTCTCTCTCTCAATCACTCCCCGGCTAAATCAACCACTTCCTCCAAAAGACTTTCTCCTCCTCCTCCCGTCTTCCCACCAGCAACCTACCACGCCAACTCCCCTCCTTCTTCCTTCCAACAACGCTACTCCAACGAACCGGAGGACGGAAACGAGTCCCTTCGCGTGGTTTACGACGATCCTGACGCGAGGAGGGAGAAACAGAGGATCCTGGACGCGTTGAGGAGAGGAGAGATGGCGAGAAGAGGAGAGACGTGGGAGGAGGAGGCAGACAGCCAGGAGGTGACGGGGGGGATCGTGGAGGGGGGAGGAGGAGAGGGGACGAGTACTGAGACTGCTGTGGCTGAGGTGGAGGGTCAGACGACGGCGGGTGGGAGGAGGAAGAGTGCGAGAGTGCGGAGATAGGCTTCGCTGAAGGTTTTTCGTTTTGGTTTCGGTTCGGTTCGTTTGTCGTTCGTGTTTCGTGTCTCCTCTTTCTCTGCCTTTTCGATCTTCACCATTTGGGACGCATCTCTCTCTTCTTTGACATCACCACTGCATGATCGTATCCTTTCTACTCTACAGCCCATCTCTTTTTCGCTAGGCTAGCAAGCAGACGAACAGACGAACATCGAAGTAAAATCAACTCCGTCCAATCTCGCCCTCCTCTGCCTACTGACCCAGCTTACTCTCGAAAGCCCCAACACCCAGTCCTCCAACCTTGTGATCCACAGGTCTCGAGTTACTCTCGTACACCACGCCCGTAGGAACCTCCCGTCTCAGCTTCAACGCGTCTCCCGCGAACGAGATGTACGTGATTCGGACGGGAGTGTCCTCCTCGTACGAAGGCGAGGTGGGCGTGGGAAAGTGGAGAGTTAAGTGGGTTATCGAGGAGAATTTTGAGATCCTAGAAGAAGAGAACGGTGGGAGAGAGACGAGTCAAGAGAAATGACGGAGAGGGAGAGGGAGAGGGAGGGAGAGAAGAACGAACCGGACGTCGTACGTTGTCGCTGCAGAAGTCTGGACGAGGGCGAAGGATTGAGTCGGAGTGTGTGAAGCGAGATCTGAGAAGTCGGGTGAGGAGTTGGCGTACTGGGAAAGATGGAGAAGGAGGTGATCAGTCGAAGAACGTGAGAGAGGTGCGTCGACGCGGAGAAGGGAAGAAGGAGAAGGAGGGAAGGACACTCACCACGTTCATAGTGTCAGGACCACTCACACCTCCACCTCCTATGCGAATGGTGATGGATCGGAGCTTGACGGTTCCAATGAAAGGGACTTGGGAGGGCGAAGCAGAAGCGTCAGCGAAGGCGGGCGAAAGGGACGGAAGGGAGGTTGTCGCTGACCTCGAATCATGAGTTCTCCGTCGTCCTCGCTTTGGCAGTATAAAGTCTCGTCCTCTATCATGTCTCGGGCTCTGAGAAGCGAGAAAGAAAGCTCGGGGTCAGGCAGGGAGGGACGGAGAAAGAAGAGAAGGAGAGCGGACGAACTTGATGACCTCTCGACCCATCTCCTCCCTCTCGGCGTTCAGAGCTATCACGTTGTCGCCTGCAGCAGAGGGAGAGTATTCGTCAGCGTATCTGGTGATCTGCAGGTCGGAGAGAGAGTCCTGGACGCACGATCCACCTCGGAGAAAAGGCTCTGTTGGACTCCATCGCTGGGAAGGTCGTGGTCGTGATCATCTCCGCAACCTCCTCCTCCTCCTCCTCCTGAGCTGCTTCCATGGTCGTGCCCATGTCCGTGAGAGTGGTCGTTGCCGTGATGGGACATTTCGGTCGAAAGTCGATTACAAGTCTTTTGGAGATGGCGGTGAGGGTGAAGGCAACCGACGAAATTCGGTTGAGCTCGACTGTTCCTTCCTTCCTTTCTTTTCGCCTCAATCCACGACGTCCTTCCGGCTGATCTCAGCTTAATCTCTCCCTCCCTCTCTGGCCCTACTTCGTTGCCATCCCATGAGCGAATCCATCTCTCGAAACCCTTCGGACCGAAGCCAGTGCTCCCTCCTCGCCATCTACCCTCATCCCTCCTTCCCTCCCGGTCGAGCTCCTCTCAAAGATCATCGCAGAAGTCCCTCGAAGCGATCTACCTTCAGTGCATGCAGTCTGTAGGACGTTCAGGGAGGTGAGTGACATGGCTTGGCGTGTGTATCGGGGTAGGGAGGAAGGCGAGGGAGTGGGAGGGAGGAGGGAGGGAGCGAGGGAAGGGGACAGAGGAGCTCAACGGAACTGACCGCTCTTCTTTCTCCTTTTCTCTTCGTTGTTGTGGTCCCCAGATCTCTCGACCTCTTCTTTTTAAAGAGCTCGTATACTTCGGATTACATTGGATCGAGACGTCGTTGATGTCGATCGCGCACGACCTAGTGTGGGCAGATCTCGTGAGGTGCGTGCGTGACTTTCTTCCTTCTCCTTCTCCCTCTGCGCTGCTTCTCTCAGCTCCTACTTCGCAGCTCAATACTATTCACTCATACTCTGTTGCTATTCTCTCCTGCAGAGTCGTCGAGATTCATCTCTACGTCGTTCCTCCCGAAAACCCTCAGCAAATCGACGAGATCTTGGGCATCGTCGCCATCGCCCTCGGTCGTTTCCTCAAGCTGGAATCCTTCGTCCTCTTCCAGCCAGAGGATGGACCCATAGAGGTTCCCTTGAACAAAGTCCTCGAGTTGGCGATCCTCTCGCATCCCTCGCTTCGAACCTTTTCCTACGATCGGTGGCATTCCCCTCTCACGTCGTACACGTTCTCATCCTCTCGTCATCAGGGAGATCAGTTACCCTTACGACCCCGACGATTACGGACATGGAATCATCTCTCTTCTCCAATTCTACAGGACCGTCTTCAGATACATCTCCCACCATCAAATCCACGTCCAATCCCTCGAGCTCGCAGCTCCTCAATCCAACGGCCATCCTCTTCCCCTCCTCCTCGAAACACCCATTGCCGGACTCCTCGACTTCACTATCACCCACGACTGGAGGTATCCCCTCCCTCACCTTTTCCTCAAAACCACCTGGCTATCCCTCTTCCTTCAATCCCATCCCCTCCTTCAAACGATCTCCATCACGGACGCGGACTCGATACCGGAGCACGGCGACTCCTTCGAACTCCCTTGCTTGGCTTTCGCTTGAGTACAAGGTCTCGAATGGCTCTCGAACGAAACTCTCGTAGACTGGAGTCTTTTCGGAGCCATCACGGATCTACACATCGGCTTCTTCAAGGGAGAGAAGAGGAACGTCGTTTGCACTCTCACGTTGGAGAGAGGCGATCTTTCGATCCACAGCCACTCGCCGTTGAGCACAAGCTTGATCGAAGGACTCGCTTCAGTTATTCCCGACGTCCAGGACCTGCGCCTTTCCGGAGCGTTCTATACTCCTGATGTGAGTTTGCCTAAGCGTTCCTTCTCGGAAATGTCGCTGACGCGCCTCGCTCCCTTTCCTACTTCTCCAGCTCCCTCAAACCATCGCCGCCTTCGCTGGATTCAAATCTCTCTCCAAGCTCATCTTCCCTTCGAACTTCCTCGAGGAGAATGACACGAATACCTGCTACCATCTCGCGGAAGACTTTCTCGACGAACTCGAGGAAGACGCGGTTGATCCAACCTTCGGCTTCAAACTGCAACCCCGCCTCATCAATGGATTACCCATCTCGGTCCCTCTCACGCCACAAGATCTAGATTGGCTTCGAGATCGTCTCCTCACTTCCAAGATCCATCATCGTCGAAGGATCTCCCAGTTCGTGGTTCGCTACGAGGAGGCCTGGAGGGCGTTGTTCAAGCGTTTGCCGAGTTTGACCGAGTTGGATTGGGAGCTTTGGGCTGAAACTTTTCTACGGGGGACGTTGGAAGCAACGAGGGATACCGCTCTGGGGACGTCATCGATGTTTGGACCTCCGTCTTTGCTCGAAACGGACGTCTGCTACTGCGACGACGACCCCGAGCTCAACTTTTTCGACGGCATCGACTATCTCGTCAACGCTCAACCCCTCTTCCACCAGCAACCCGACTTCGTACCTGCCTTCACTCTGGATCGCTTCTTCTCGTCCTCATCTTCGTCTTAGGTCTCCGTGAGTTACCATTTCCCTTCCGCTCGTGAGATCAAACTCGAACTGACGCGTCGACGTATTTCTCCCTCTCTCCTTCAGCCTCGCTCAACTCTCCCTCCTCTCGCTTCAAGTCACCATCTCCCCCTTCTCCACCCACGTCCTCATCCAGCAGAACCGTCAAATGGACTGTTGTTAAACGTCGGCTTACCAGTACGAAGGTGAGCATCCTTTCTGGTCTTCTTCTCGTCGACCAGCTCGCTGACTTTCTCTTTTTTCCTCCTCCTTCCTTGCGGCAGCCCACCTCTTTCTTCGCGTTTTGTTATGTATGAGTATCCCATCTCTTTCTTTGCACAGCTTGAGCGAGAGAGCCCACTCCTGGCTTCTCACGTCGTTCGAAGCTTGCTTGAAAGGTCAGCTTTCTCGACTTCTCGTCGCGTCGACATGCTCGCTGACTTCTGCATGCCTCTCTTTTGGCAGGTTGTGCCCAAGCCCGCTTTCGAGCCGCCTCCTCTCCCACCAAATCTACCTGTATTCTTCATCGCCCTGCCCATCTTTCGAGATCTCCAGCAGGGCCGAGCGTTCGCCCGTCTGTTGGTTGATCGTCTTCCTTTCCCTTTCTCTCTCCACTCCAACTCCGTCCACACTATCTCCTCCCCTTCCTTCCCTCTCAACTATGGCTACTACACTCTATCGAGACTCAAGTCTCACCCACTTACCCTCGAGACCCACACCAGATCAGTCAGTCCAGTCTCCCTCTTTCTTTTTTTCCGCCTGCTTCGCTTCCGCCTCCTCCTGTTCGAAGCTGACCTCTTTGCTCCTTCCTCTTCAACTCCATCCACCAGATCTCGCTTCGTAGAAGACTTTTTCTCCTCCGCTCTCGACGACGAAGATCAGCTCCAGAGGATGCAGTCCCTCCATCAACAAGAACAACAACAGCAGCAGCGTCTCAACGGCGTTCGACCGGCTTCGCCCTCCCTCTCAGCCTTGTCCTCTCGTTCCGAACTCATCCCGCTCGACAGGTCCGTCAACGGAGACGGTTCTGAGCTGGAACCTAGTGTGATAGAGGAGGTATACGAGGAGGAGGGAGGGAGGATAGAGAGGCTGGGAGGGAAAGCTCATCTGTGAGTCTCTATTCGAGCCGAGACTGGATGAAAGAAGGGAGGAGCTCGAGCTGACCTCTGGGCCTGATTTCCTTTCTACTCGATTGCTTTCTAAAGACGTGGGATGGCCAAGATGAAGAACGAGCTTCTCCGACAGCAGTTCAAGGAGACGGAACCGATCAGGCAGAGAGAGGCCGAACTTCACAATACTCGCGATCTCGCTCGTCAAACTACTCTGATCGTGCGTCTTCTCCCCTTCTCTTCCTTCTTTTCGACCTTCCCTTCGTCTTTCACCGCCTGACACAGCCTCTTTCCTCGTTCCCCTGGATCGCAGAACAAGTCCTTAGCTCGTCAGCTTCGAGAAACTACCGCTCTCCTCGCCGTCTCACACATCAAAGCCGGGATCTCGGAAACCAAGTCGAACGAGACCGTCGTTGCTTCCATGATCCTGAAGGAGGAGTTGGCGAGGGCTAGATCCGATCTGGGAAGGGAGAAAGAAGAGGTGCGGAGGGCTAGAAGGGAGGCGGATGAGCTCAGGGTGAGGGAGAAGGAGGCGAGGGAGAGGTTGTTGAGGTGAGTTCGATTCGACTCTCTCCCGAGCGAGGTACAAGGAAGAACGAGCGAGCTGGTGGAATGAAGCTGACTGATCTTCGTTCATCAAACTATCCCTGTGAAACAGATATGCTGAAGAATTGAAGGTTCGAGACGCGAAGGCTCAGGGAAGACGTGAGGGAAAGGAAGAGGTTCGTCAGATCGCGTCTCGTTTTCTCCGAGCTTATGAGCTGATTCCTCTTCGTATTTTCTTTCTTTCTTTCAGGCTATGGAGGAGATTCAACGATGGATGACCTCGCCACCAGTCCCTCTCCCACCGTCGTCGGCGAACGACCATCAACCTCCTCCTCAGCAGCAACGGGCGGCTTCCTCTTCTCCTCTTCGACGTGAACCCTCTCCACGACGACCATCCCCTCCTCGACGACAGGACACACTCTCTCCGAGCTACCAACGACACGAACCTCCTCTCTCGACGGAAGAGAGTCTGTTGAAGCAGACTCCCTTCTTCTCACCCGTCCTCCCCATCGTCACTCCTCCTCTCGACCGAAATGGATCGGTCAACCAGCGCTCAGAACAAACAGCACCTCCTCCCCCTCAACAACAACAACAGCAACCCCTGCCTCCTCCTCAGGTCATCTACATCATGCCTCAGGCACCCGCCGCCGCTCCTCCTCCACCTCCACCTTCCCAACCCTCCGTCGTCGCAGATCGAAAATCACCCGTTCCGCCCCCTCGCGAACCCTCTCCCTCCCCTCAGACCATTCCTCGAGCTCCTATCACAGCTCAAGCTCCCGATCCGCCTCTCTATCGTCCCTCCGCGATCACTCCCCCAATGCAGCGCCAGCCGAATCCAGCTCAGCCTCAGCCTCACGCCGCCTACCCTCAGCACTTCCGTCCTCAAACCGGTCCCGCTCCAGATCGAGCAGCGACGAGCAGGATGACTTCTATCTCCGCCATCGGAGGAGACGAACGCGACATCAACATGGACATCTGGAAGGCTCCATCTCAACAGACCGGAGTTCCTTCAGGAATGGGACCGACGACGGTTCGCGCGAAACCTCGTCCAGGACCTCAGCCTCGAACTGGTCAGCATACTCAGCAGGCTAGCTGGTCGACGGCTGGAAGGGGAGGGAGTGGCTTTGGTAGTGGGTTTGGCGCGTTTGGAGCGAAGGGGAAGGAGAGAGCTCGAGACGGAGGAGGAGAGTTGGGATTGTTCCGAGGAGGAGATTACGAGATGTTGGGTTCGGCGACGAAGAGGAACTCGAAGTACCCTATCCATACGATAGAGATTCACCCGAGTCGTAACAGAGACGCGGAGATGGAGTACTATCCGGAGACGAGGGATTATACGGCTGTAGATAAGGATTGGGAAGGTAAGTCGAAGAGGAACGAACGAGACGCGATTATCGAAGCTGACCTCTCCATTCCCATTTTCTTATGCTCAGCTGTTCAGAGGTCTCTCAAGTCTCTTCCTCCGTGAGCTTGATACCGTCCCTACGCCTCGACTTGCTTTCCTCGGCTCGGTCGAGCTCACTCGTCGCGTCCTTCCATTCTTTCCCTTCCCGTTTCTACAGATCCGACTCATCAGCCGGAGGTTCCTTCATCGGAGGGGGTCGAAGCTTTCAGGGTCTCGGATCTCCTCTCTTCGGACGTGACGCTCCTCTCGGCGGCAAGAGTCAAGGCCACAAGCGGGATGACTCGAGAGCTTCGTCGTTCAGGATCGCTGGACCTCCTGGTCGCGTCGTCGTTCCTCCTCAAGTTCAGGCTGCTCCTCTCGCCGCTAGGACGCCTGTGGATGAGAGGTCGAGGGTGAGATTATAATTCCATCTCGTCGCGATCGAAGGGACACTCGAGCTGATCAGTCGCGTCTTCGTTTTCGTGCCTTTCGCATTTTCGTTCTCGCAGAGTCCCGTTCCTCGAGCACCAAGTCCCAATCCTCGAGCACCCTCTCCCTCCTATCGAGCTCCCTCTCCCAACACCAACGTCAACTCGAACCGAGGTCCTTCGCCCGCTGGATCGCGACCTCTCCCTCCCAATCCTGCCACTCGACCGAAGGTTCGTTTCCCTAATCTCTTCCTTCTTCGCTTTATTCGCCCAATCATCTGCATCTAACAACGCATCTTCAACTCCACTCGTATCCCCAGCACATCGTGATGCCCGCTCCCCTCGGTCCCAACCTCCCAACCTCAGCCGTCAAACATCGTCCAGTTCGAAGCGATGGAGGACTCGACCGCGGATCCTCTTCGCTCCTCCGAGATCCAGCGAGGGACAAGTTCTACGGAGCAGTACCTGGAGGTCGAGGAGTCTCGATGTACCAAGGCTCGTCGGGATGGCCTGGGACGACGGCGGGAACGCTGGGATTGAGCTTGGCCGCAGACGGGACGAAGGGGGGAGCCGCTAGAGGAGGAGGGGACCTTCTCGGTTCTGGAACGAACAAAAGGGATTCGGTCGCACCTTCTATCAACATTCAAGCTCCAGTTCGTACCTTTTATATTTCTTAATTCGATCCGGCGCGTCTCGAACTGACCGAATCCTCGTCGAAATTTCCAGTCGACCGAGAGGTCTCGAGCCTCTCTCATCGCTGCCTCCCCTCAACCAGTCGCCATCCCACTTCCACCCTCCGTTTCTCCCTCTCGAGCTCCCTCCCGAGCGCCAACGATCTACCATCACTCTCGGCCCTCCTACCCGACTCCCTCCGCGTCGAATCCTCCTCCCTCCTTCTCCACCATCCCAGCAATCCTCCCAGCAGGTCAACTCACCTCGGCACACCCTCCAGCTCCTCCTTCTCGATCTGCAGTCCCTCAGAACATCCGTCTCCCACCTTCTCGAGCTCCAACAGCCGCGCCAGATTCAGGACGAGCATCTCCCTCCTCCAATCGGACCTCTCGACCTCACATCCCTCCTCCTCTCGCTTCCGGAGCACTCCGAAGATCCTCAATGGATCAGCCGTCTCGGCCAGTCATCTCTCCTCCTCCTCCAAGCGGACTTCTCTCTCCGACAGGAGCGAGGACCAGGCTTCGAGCTCTCCTCGGAAGCGACGACGAGGGAGGATCAGCGTCAGGGAAGAAGAAACCCTCTCCTCCTCCTCCGAAACCCATCGACGTTCGAGGAGGAGGACCTTCCCCAGCTACCTCCCCTCGATCCCAACCTCGAAATCTCAACACCAACTCCAACCCCAAACCTACTATGTTCACTCTCCCCAATCAACCCCAACCTCAGGCGCCTCGTCGTCTCCCCGTCCAAATCCCCCTCCCCGCCTCCCGTCCAGCATCAACCTTCTTCCCTCCGGCTCCGAGCGTACCTCCCAAAGATCTTCCTTCTTCAGCACCAGGAGGAGGAGGAGGAGGAGGAGGAGGGAAGAAGAAAGATTATCCGGTCTCGATGGTCTCGGTCGACTCGAACGATTCAGCTTGGTTGGGAGAGAAGGGAGCTGCAGCCTCGAGGCAGCAGCAGAAGGCTGGAAGTGCGACGGGATCCGCTACGCCGAGGCATAGGCCTAGACCGCCGACTATTAATGGGGGTGGGACGGTTGCTAGGTGAGTCGAAACGAATAAGAAAAAAGCGAAGAGGGGAGGAGGACGCGTCGAGTCTTTTCTTCCTTTCGCTGACTCATTTTGTCTTTGCGTTCGTTTGGTTGCGTTCTCTCCCAGTACGATTGAAGAGGAATCCGAATCGGGTGCGAAGAGGAGTAGGTTGAGTAAGGAGAGGTCGAGGGATCGGTGATTCTTATTGCGACGCGTTCCTCTTTGTTTCGTTTTGTTCGTCTTAGTGTAGTGTCTTGTTCGTTCTCTTTCCCGTCTCCATTATCATCTTATCTTACACTTAAATTCTCGACTTCTCTATCTCTCTCCTTCGTAATATGACAACCTTCTTCTGAACATGATTCTCAAATCGTTTGACGAGTCGACAACGCGACGCGACCTCTATTGACCGCTCTGCTCTTCTCTCTCACCCTCTAAACCGCCGTCGATGATATGCAAGCGCCCGTGCAGCGTACTTACAGCTTTCCATCTTCCCTGCGAGCCGAAAGAATCAAGCACTGTCGAGTCGAGAGTGCCCGTCCAAGGAATCTGTTTGCCGCGAATTAGCCTTCCGTCCCTCACGTCGCCAGACCTCAAGCTCGTTCGAGAGGAATCGCGTTCCTCTGTATGGATACTCAATCCCAGAGATCTCCTCGTCATATCATCTAGACGAGAACGAACTGTCAACGCGTCCTTCTTTCCCTTCATCTCTCTCCAACTTACTCGTCCCAACCATCTTCGCTCTCTCTCTCTCTCTCGTTTGCAGCAAACGCTCGGCAGCCTCTTCCTTTTTTTTTGCTTCCTCCCCTCTCCATCTGAGACAAAGCAAGTGGGAGAAAGCCTCTTTTTTTTTTGATTGCCACGCGTCGAGGTCAGGTTTGGCTTGGGGGCGAAGCTCGAAGGGCGAGGCGTTCGAGAAAAAGGAAACCTTCTCCTCCATCTTTCTTTTGTTCTTTTCAGCTGTTGCGGTCTTTTGGACTCTTGTGAGTGAGTGTATGCTGATCTCGAAATAGGGTTGTGGAGGTTGATTGGTTTCTTTTTTCAGCCTTCCTTCTTCAATCAAAGATCGTCGTCGTCGTCGCTCCCTGAAGGTCGGCCCCGACTTAGTCTGAGAGAGGGGAAGGGTTTCGAGACTAGCCCCGACTCCCACCTTGACGAGCTTTCGCTTCCTTCCTTCCTTCCTTCCTTGCCCTCCCCTCCTCCCTCCTTCCCTCTTCTCTCTTTTACCGGCAGGTGAAGAGAGAGCCAGCGTGACGATGTCGCACTCTGATGCAGAGGATTCACCTCTTCCTACGCCGACGCTCCCTCTCTACCTCGAACACGCTTTCCACTCCTTCTCGTTCGGCGGTCCTCAAGCTTCCTCCTCCTCCGCTTCCAGCTTCCCCGACTACTGCCTCCCGAGGAGATCGTCGGGCTCGATGGGGACGAATGGGATCGGAGGGATTTCTGAGGGAGGAGAGGAGGAAGAGAACGAGGAGGGAGGAGGAGGGGAGGGCCGAGGAAGAAGCTCCGACGAGGCCTTGAACCCTTCGCCCGTTTATCCAGCTCTCAGCTTCGATGGAAGCTGGGTGGAACAGACCGCATCGACTCCTACGACTGAGAGGGGAAGATTTGAATATCCTCTTCCTTCCTCCTCAACCTCCTCAACCCCCTTCTCCTTCTCACCACCTTCCCTCCTTCACCCCCACACCTCTCCCTTCTACAACCCTTCCTCTCACGCCCCACAACCACCACCACCACCACCACCACACCCTCTTTCTCCCTCCCTCAACTTCAACCTCAACCTCAATCTCACTTCCCAAAATCCTCTAGTACTCGCGCGACGCATCTCCCTCACCCGCTCCCACTCCTCCACAACCCGTCCTCACCTCCCCAAGAACAACAACAACACCTCAGCAACCCAAACTCACTTCCACCCACCTCCAAATCATCGCTTCCACCCTGATACAACTCCAGCTCCCATCCCGCCGAGTTTGAAGAATCATCCCGCTCTCAGACTCGGAGGGAGGAGAGGAAGCTTACCCGCCGCGCTGTCCCTCGAGAAGAATCAACAATCACTCGACTTCTCGCCGCCGCCTCCGCTACTGGTAGGGACAGGGATAGTTCTAGGTGGAAAAAAAGGACTGTCAGTCTCGGAAGTCGCTGTCGGAGTCCAGGGGACGTTCGCTTGCTCTGCTGCTGCCTCTCACGCGAAATCCTCTCACCTCACGAACGGGGGAGGGGGAGGTTCTAGAGGTGGTCTTGGAGCTGGAGGGAGGAGGGGGAGTTTGGCTGAGAAGGGGTTGAGGGAGAGGGTGGCGGAACAGGAGGGGTGGGAACGATCTTTTAGAACAGTTCCAGCAGTGGGAGCGGGAGCGGGAGCGGGAGGGGGAGGGGGAGGGGGAAGACCGAGGTTGGAGAGGATTCCTAGTTTTGGGAGGGGTGGGGAGGGAAGGTAGTGAGGAGGGTGGGGGGGGGGGGGGGGGGGGTGTTAAGACGCCTACGTACATATGGAGGGCGGTAGAGTTGAGGGTGAGTCGCGTTCGTTTCGTTTTTTTTTTTTGCTTTCGACAGGTCGGGCAGAAAGCTGATCGCGGCTTCGTTCATTCTGTTCGTTCTCTTCCTCTATCTAGGTCACGCTTATACGCTACACAAGTACAACATACATACACGCATACATCTCTCCCTCTCCGTATACTACTCAGCATTCACTCTCAACCCTTTCTTCCCTTCTCCCTCTTCCCTCATCGCATATCGTCTTTCGTTTTTTTTAGGTTCTTCTCTTCTCTGCCCTCAGTTTGGGGCTTTTTCTCTTTCTCAGTCTTTTTTTGGGATTCGTTTTCAGTTCAGTTCAGCTCTGCCTTTGTTGCTTCTAATCTAGCATGTATGTACACCGTACGTTTGTGTCTCTTACTTGGTGCTTTGGGGAGAGAGGTCGACGACACGTTGTTTCGTGACTTCGGAGAGAGAAGGAGAGTTGAGCTGAGGTGAGAGTCAGTAAGTGAGTGTGTTTGGAGAGGGTGAGAGTGGGAGTGGGAAGGATTTTAGGTGGAGAGGGTGGAGGGGGGAGAGAGGGAAAGGAAGGAAGAGGAGAGAGGAACTTAAGACGCGTTTGAAGGAACGGACGAGGGGCCTGGCTTCTGGTTGCTTTTCGGAGGTCTTTCGTTTCGACTTCAGCTTGAGAGAAAGCAGGGAAGAGAAGAGATAGGGCAGGGCCATTGATTTGGAGGATAGAAGTAAATGAAGGATAGCAAAAAGCAAAGCAAAAAATGGAAGGGAGACAGTGCTCAGCGAAATCGGATCGACTTCGGTGAAGAAGTCGACCGTCGTCACTGAGCCGAGAAGAAAGAGAAAGATATCCTCGACCGAACTGTTGATAGATCAAGCCCTGCTGATATGAGAAGGTTCCTGACATCGAACATGCTGCAGAAGGAAGGGACGACGCGAGATCTAAAGACGCGAAAGGAAGGAGAGACGTGGAAACAAGTCAGCACTTCCGTTCCTTTTGTCTCGTATCACAGCAGGGGAAGATGATGAAGAGGATGATAAAGTGAGGTCTCAGACATCCAAGGAAGTATGTACCCTCATTCATTCCCACCCGTCGTCCAAACTGAACGACCCTCAACAGAACCCCCATCAAACCCATCACGCGCCATCAAGATCCTCCTAATAGGAGAACCGAGGCGGCCCTCGACCGACGAAGGGGTTCGAAACCAATCTTCGATCAAGGGATACAACGAGGAGAAGGTTCTAAGCCAGAGGCCGTGCGTGGGGTGGCCCTCGTGAAAGGGACTCGAGCTTGCAGGCAAGAGGAACGTAGGGAGGAAACTGCGAAGTTTATGTAGGAATTACATTGGTTGCATCTTTGGAAAGGGGTGGTGGTGGATGATGGTGGGAGTGGAAGCGGAGAGGAAAGAGAAGCTCACCTGAAGAGGAGGAAAGGAAGGGAAACGAGCTCGCAGATTTGAAGGAAGGCGGGCTGAACGGAGCTGCTGTCTTTGAACGAGCGAAACGACGAAAGGGAGAAAGTCAGTCAAGGTGCTTGGAAGGACGACGATCGAGAAGTGCAAGAAGGGATGTGATGGGTGTATAGAATCAGACAAAACGAGGCTGGCAAGCCCCAAAAGAAGTGGATCGGAAAGAGCGAACTCCTTCCTCCCCGCGGGAGGCGGCGAAGCCTCCCAGCTCTGTCGTCTCGGCATGGTCGATAGGACGGGGAGAGAAATAAAAATTGAAGTCATCATGTTGAGCTCTTCGCTCGTGTCCCTGATCCCGAAGGAAGGGGATACGAGACGAGGAGGAGGGTGGGGTGGGTTGGTGGTGAAGGAGGGAAGGGGAGGAGGGGAAAGCTTTTCGAGAGCTGGAGCTTCGAGACGGATGAAGAAGAGAACTGACCTGATGGCAAGAGAAGATCTTTTCTCTCTCTCGCGCTGGCTAGGAGCAGGAGAGAGAGAGAAGAGAAGACCAGGTTCAAAGGGAAGGGAGGGAAGTTTCAAAGGGTGAGCTGTTTTGCGAAGGAAGGAAGGACGACGAGACCTGTTTCGAAGAAGAAGGATCGAATGAGTCAGCACACTCGTTTCTTCTAGCAGCAAGGGAAACAAGAAGAGTGGGTGTGGGTGTAAAGTATCAGAGAACCGGGTTTCGTCGCGATACCCTCATCCCGCCCTCGCCTGTGTTGCAGGTGAGAGAGCAGGAAAGGGCAGATCATTCAGACGGCACTTCCTTTGCATATTGATGGTGTTTATCGTCCTTGGTGCATACACGCCTCCCTCGAGAAAGAGGTCGACTGCCTGGGGAGGAGGAGAAGAGAGGGAAGGTGGAAAGGGTGAAACTCACGAGAAAGGGAGGAGGGGGTTGAGAGAAGAACAGGAAGAGGAGGAGGTCGAAAGAAAAGTGAGCTGGCTCTTTCGAGATTTCGAACGCGGCACGTGTTTTCAGCCCTGGGGAGGAGAAAGATCCTTCTAGCACTTTCCGGTACCAAAGTCGAAAAAGAAGAAATCGTAGAGATCTCTATAGACTAGACAGAAACCAAGAACCCCCCCAAAAAATGGCAAACTTTCAACATCTTTCAACCGCGTCCGTCGTTCCCTTTCCTTTCAACGACGACTCCAGCTCTTCTCCTCCTCCGTGAGAGATCTGCTGCTGCTGCTGCTCATCCCCATGCATCCCACCCTTGATTCCATGGCTTTTTTTTCTTCTGGCCATCTTCGTCCCATGTCCTCCCGCGAGCGTCGCCTTGCGAGGGCACCCAGGTTTGGAGGGAACGGAGGGAAGAAGAACGGCGACGCTCCTCGCTGGAGATGGGAAGTAGGCGTCTCGCATGGCAGAGATGTAGGAGGCAGAAGGGTACTTGTAGAGGGAGATCCCTGAGCAAAGGAAGAGATAAAAAGGGAGAGAGGAGACTCGCATCAGCGCTTGGACCGACCGGCTCTCGACGACGCCTCCGTCCTTCGACGAAGGAGCTGGGATTCCAAAGGGATGAGACCTCCTTAGAAACAGCGTGATGATAGGACTGACCTCCGTTCCATCCAAGAGTCCTCGCATGATGAACGCACGAAGCCATCGCGTCCGAGGCCATGTATCCTCCGTTGTTCGTGTCCTCTGGATGAGCAGGTTTGGTGGTCTGAATCTCGTCGATAGGTATACGAGGTCCTAGAGGAAGCATGGAGGGAAATATATTAGTCAGCAGGAGAAGCGGCTCGACGGTGAGAAGAAAGCGGGAAAGCAAGCCTCGTTCCTTTGCCGACCGACGACGCGTTTCCTTTGAGACTGATGCTCATCAAGAAAGTATGAAGAAGATAGACTCAGCCGCCGACGCCGAAAAATTATGTTTGGCTCGGTTTAGGGACTCACAAGCTTGGCTTCTGCTTCTCTTCCTTCCTCAATGAGCGCACCTTCTTCTTCCCTCTCCTCTCTCCCCATCTCGCCAACTTGAAGGAAACGACATGGTATGCGTGATATAGCGTAAAGGGAATCTACAGGAGTCGTAGGGTAGTCCAAGAGGTACAACGAGTTAGAAACTAAGATATAGCGAAAAGAGAAAGAGAAACAAAAGAAACGCGACTCCCTCACTGCCTCCCCTCCCCTCTCCCTCCTCCTCCCTCGATTAAAACTGATAAGAGCTCATCCTTTCTATCCCTCCCGGCTGCCTCACCCTGGGAGTGATAGGCAGAACCTCCGTCTCAACCAACTGGAACAACGTCTCCCTCTCCCTCCCTCTCATCGTCCCCATCACCGGTCGACTCGAGTCGTCTCCGATCAACTTGAGTCCCTTCGCATCGAGGACCTCGACGAGTCGACCTCCGTTGAAGACGTCTCGAATTTCGAGGAAGCGACCGTCCTTCTCGAAAAGGATGAGATGTCGACCTCGAACGGCTGCTGAGGCGGGTTTCGTTTCCCATTGAACGTAGGCGCCGTTGTTGAGGATCTTTCCGGTTTGGTCGACTGTAGGAGAGGAAGGAAAGGATCTCAGCGACCTTGATAGGTCAGAGAGGAAAGATAACAGGAGATCAAAAACTCACTCCAAAGACATCCTGCCTCGTAAACGAGAAGGAACGCGCTCGCGTTGATCTGATAGATGAAGAGTCCTTTCGTCGAGCAGACACGACTCTTGAGCGAAGCGAGGATGATGTTGGACGCGTAGTTCTCGGGGAAGACGGGGACGGAGATGTTCTTGGAGAGACTGGAGAAACAAAGAGACAGAAGAGAGAGTCAGCGAGAGAGAAGAAGGGGAGATAGTGTCGACCTCGACTCACTTCAGCACGTCGAGCACCACGAAGCCTCGATCCGTGGGGAGGTAGAGACACTTGTTGAAGAAGTTGATGTTGTGGATGATGCCTGGGACGAAAGCTTGCGCGTAGGGTTTGTAGGAAGCCTTCGAGGCGGAGGAGGGTGATGGACGATTGAGGAGTCCGCTGAGCGAGCGAGTCTGCTGGGGAGGAGGTTCGACCGAAAAAGGTTCGAGAACGTGGAGGGTGGATTCTATAGACCAGCAAGACTCGTTTTAGTAACTTAGGAAAGACGAAGAAGCGAGAGGAGAGAGAGAGATGGACGTACGAGCGATAAGACGGTTGTAGCTCGCGTAGACGACGAGGAGTTCTCCTTCACGATATCCGACTCGAAACAGGGAGACCGTCTCTCCCCACCCATTCAAAATCTCTCCAGATTCCTTCCGAACCTTCCTCCAACCTTCAGGCTCTGGCGTAGGGAGGAGGTCGGAGAGAGGGAAGGAGTAAAGCGATCCAGTGGCGAGGACGAGGAGACGGTCGAAGGGTTCGAGGACGTGAAGATCCGTGATCGAAGAGGACTCGATGATCTGTCGATGAGCTGTGAGCAGGATAAAGTCATAAAGTCAGCTTCGGTGGGGCAGGAGAGAAGGAGAGGGAAGGAGGAACGGACATTGTGAATCGTCTCGGAAGCCAATCGTGATCCCAGCAGAGTCTCCTACGACAATGAACTCGCGTCCATCTCGATCTAAGAGAAAGGAAAGATGAATCAGCAAGGCGAAGAAGGAGAAAGAGCAGAGAAGAAGACTCACTGAAAATAGCACCGCAGATGATCTTTGAGGAGGATCCAACCGACGGCGACGGCAGAGGAGGGCTCGAAGGAGTCATTGCTATGGGCGAGGGAAGATCCGATGTCGAAGCTCGGTGAAGGTTGAGGGAAGAGCTCGAGTCCAGCGAGCTCATGTGGAAGAGAGAGTCGTTGTTTCCTCCCTCGCTGAGTCGCTTGATCGATCCCGGACGCGATCCTCTTTGACGAGGAGGGAAGTAGGCGAGGGTTTGGATGGAGAAGAGCTGCACGCGAGTGAGAAACAAGTGGAAGGTCAGATCTATATCTGAGGAGAGTGAGCGCAGAAGGCGAAAGGGCGAACCTGATTGTTTTCGTTCGAGATTCGTCGAACCATGAGTTGATCTCGGATCTTGGAGACCCACTCCTTCCGCACGGCGACACTGTCGACGTAGAGCGAGTAGCCTTTCCCTGAAGCTCGGTGCTCGATGTGGAAGGGGTAGATGATTCGCTGGAAAAAAAACCCCGCGCGAACGAGGGAAGGGTTCAGTTTGAGGAGAGGAAAAGAAAGTGTGAAAGAGGAGGACGAACATCAGGTTGAGTTATCGGTTCCAGCAGTGTCGAGACCTTGACAGGTTTGGTTCGTTGATAGTCGATCTGGCAGAAAAGGTAAAAGATTAGACCGAGGAAAAGGAGGAGATGCGAAGGAGAAGATGAACGCACGACCATGTCTCTTCTCTTCTCTCCCTCGTCGTCTTCCTTCCCCACGAGCTGCAAGAACTCTAGCGGTATTGGCTGTAAGCGAGATGACGCGAGATCAGCGACTGATCTTTGGACCACCGATCAAGAAAGAAGGAAGACGACAAAACCCGACTCACCCTGCTGACGACGGCGAACCTCTTGTCCTCCTCCTCCTTCGAATCCCCACCAGGTCTCGTCTCCTCCCTCGTGATAACCAAGTAGTTATCGAACAAGAACATGTACAAGTCCGTCCACCCATGCCAATCCCTCTCCGTTCGGTTCCGACGGTAAATCTTTCCGGAAAACAGCATTGCTCGCTCGTCGGCTCCCAAGTCAAGGTCCAGATCGATTCGTTCGCCTCGCCGGAAGAGGAGCTTCTGACCGATCTGCCATGCTTTGACTTTGGCTGTCGCTGCGTCGACTCCAGGTTCTTCGAAGATGTGAGGACGGGAGGAAGGAAGTCAGCGAGAGCGAGGACGCGTTTTGAGAGATATAGGAGCGGAAGGTATACTCACGAACTGAACGTAGCATAGTATCAATTTGATCGAGTACCACGGGGATCTGCTCGTAGTCTTCGTGATCGGGAGGAGTGATCTGGCGGAGACGACGCAGGATGAGTCCGAGCTTGGAGAGTCGACCGAGGGGAGAGACGAGGAAGGAGCCGAGGTCTTGCTTCCGCTGTGATAACGAAAGGAAATGAACAGATATCAGAAAAAGGACCAAGGCTCCAAGAGAAAGAAGCAAAACCAACCACGATGGGATCTCGAGAGCAGGTCTGAAGAGGGGAGAAAACGACACGCGTTTAGCAGAAGTCCTGCGCCAAACTGACAGAAACAGATGAGATGAAGACTCACGTTGACAAAGTCCCGAAAAGGCTCGTTCTTGGACATCTCTCTCCGTAAGCGGGCTTCGGCGTAGGGGTAGCTGTTCGAGAAGGTAAAGTGAGCTCAGGGTCCGGCGCGTGAAAGAGAGAGAGGAGCAGAACTCACTGCTTCAGATAGCGTTCGTAGTCCACCAGTAGGTCGAAAAGCGAGTCGATGAGGATGTCCGATATCGAGTGAATGACTGGGTGGGATTCTATTTGTCGCTCTTGGAGCCGGTAAACCATGCGAGAGTCTGAGAAGGAAAAGAGCTCTCGAGTCAGCGAGCGAAGTTTGACGCGAAGCTAGAAAATTCGAGGATGTGTAAATCTGGACGTACGTTTGGGGAAGATCGAGCCAATGTTGTGAAAGACTTCGTCGAGGAAAGGTTGGATCTTCTGAGGAGCTGTCAAGGGAAGGCAGCCGGGAGGGAAGGAGGGAGGCGGTGAGCTTCGACCACGCTTCCAGCTCACGAACGAGGAAAAAAAAGAGCGATTCACGCATGACGTTAGGTCCTACGGTGGCCAAAGGTGTAAAGAAGCCCTGCGATTCATCAAATCCAGAATCAAGCTCAGCGTTCGTCCGGCTCGACTTGCGAGTTGAGCTGGTTGAAGGGAGAAGGAACGAAACGACTCACATTCAAGCCTGCCTGCAGGTTCAATACATACTCCTGTTCACTCCGAAAGATCTCCCAGATCAACCCTTGTCTCTCGACTTCCTTCTTGGATAAGGAATCTCTGACTCCCGATGGCACGACCTCCCACCACTCGAGGCCCGAAGGGAGGGAGCCGTTCTGCCAGGCCTTGAGTTTGTCGATGAGCTGAGCATGAACCTTGAACTCGTCGCTGAAGAAGGTGGAGGGAGAAGGGCGGGTAGTAGAAGGGTCTGGTTTGGGTGGTGGCGGTGGAGTTTTGTGGTCTGAGAGGGGAGGCTGACAGAAAGAAGGAAGGAGGAGTCTGAGCGTCAGCTTGAGCTCGGTCAGCTTCTTCCTCTCCTTCCTTCGCTCGTTGGACGCACTGTATGGTAGTAGGAGGAGCTCCCCAAGCCGTCGTAGGTTCCATTCCCCCTCCCAATCTCCCAAGTCTCCCAACTCGCTTGGTTCTGCCTTCCCTGGAGATGCTCTCTGAGGGATGCTTCCTCTGCGAGCTTGATCTCCTCCCTTTCCCTTTGAGCTCGACTCTGCTCCCTCTGCTCGTTCTCGCTCAACCGCATCTCCTCTATCGACAGGGCCAGAGCGACCGAGCGCTCTTGTTCCTCGTCCTCCCAAGAGTTATGCCGCTGATAGTCGTGGTGTTGAGGTGGCGGAGGGAGGGAAGCAGACGAGTGGAAAGAGGAGAGCTCGGGAGGGTGAGCAGGAGGAACGGGGAAGTAGCCATGGTAGGACGAGGGTGGATGCGAATCGGAGGGATGTTGGGGTATAGAGGGAAGTCTGCGTCCTGGTAGCTGAGGAGGAGTGGGAGTAGGGGAGACGGGGAGGGGGGACTGGGAGAAGAAGGCAGGAGGATCGGACGAGGTGGTGTATCCAGGGGCAGTCGACGAAGATCCTTCTCCTCCTCCTCCAAAAGACTGATGGCTGCTATACGAAGCGAACCGAGCGTTGAGAGCCTGAGCTGGACTGCTGGGCAGGCGATTCGGTCCACTCGGAAGCATGGCGGGGGTTGAGAATGAGGAGAGCGAGGGAAGAGCAGAGGGAGGAGGACGAGGAAGCTCGAATCGTCACCAGCCGAAGGACAGCTTCAGCTTCGCGAAGTGCGCCGTTTCTAGTCTGGGAGCTGCTGAGAGATCCCTTCTGGGAGGGTTTTGATACCAAAGGGTTCGAGAGTACCGCATCTCCCATTCTGCTTCCTTTTTGCAGTCCTCAGTAGAACTCGGAGGGCAAATCGGACTCGTCCTTGCGGGTCTGATCTCTCAGGATCTCGCGACGACAGTTGGGGAAAGATGAATACCGAGATCCTGCAGCATGTTTGGGGAGGAGAGGAAGAGGAAGGAGGGACTGGATTTTTCTTCTTTGCTGCTCTTTCGCCTCGTGCTTCCCTGTTGAAGTTCAGTTTTTCGAATCCACCCCGTTCGCGGTCGCGACGCGACGTGTTCGTCACCGTCTCTCCCCGTCTTGTCAAGCTCACCGCCTTGACCTCTACATTAACTGCAAGCTGAATTCAATCGTTATCATCCCTTCATTTATGCTCTCCCCTCCCCTGCATCGTAAAAACAAAGAGGGAGACGACGCGTCGCTCTCTCGCGTTTTTCGGTCTCCGGTCGATCTGCTCATTACTTGCTGCCCCAGTTCTGCCAGCAAAATCTACCCGAGCCTCTCGCACGGTTCATTGTGGGCCGCAAGAGCGGAGACCTAAAATCCGGGCGGTGAACCCTTGGGGGCACGCAATCTTTCGGCTTCTGGACCGTCTTCCGAAGCTCCTCCAATCCCTCAATCTTCGAAACCTCAAGGGCTTCGACGTTTTCCTCTTTCTTTTCCCTCCAACCACCACAGCCCCTTACAAATCTCTACCACCCACTCTTCTCCTACTTCTCACTCTATCTTCACAATGGCCGGATCCAATCTTGATTCTTACACGGAGGAGCAGAAGCTCGACCTCGTCGTTTCCCTCGTTCGTCCTCCCTCCTTCTTCTCGCCTCTCCCCTTGGCTTCGCTTTCATCAAGCTGACCTTCATATCTCTCTCGCTCTCTTGCCCCCCTCTCCTTTTCCGCTTCACAACACCATTCCCTGCGTCCTCGTAATCCATCCTCCTTTTGCGACGTTCAAAGCTCACCGCCGTTCACGTTTTGACTGCTGTCGAGGCTCTCGCTCTTGGAGCCAAGGCCTCCCTCAACCTCGACACTCTTACTGAGCTCATCGCTGGAGCTGGTAAGTCCGTTTCCTCTCTTCTCGTATTTGAGCGAAGGTCGCAGATCCAAGAGTGATGAAGAGGGAGGGGAAAGAGCGGAGATTCGGAAGGCCAACCGGACTTTCTTTGGCGAACATTCGAAGCTAACTTTTTCCCGTTTCCCCAACCTTTTTTGATTGGTTTCGAACAGCTGGAGATTCGTATGCTCTTCGATCCGTCGGTACCGAGCTCGTTGGTTACGGATCCACTGATTCTATCGGATCTCTGGATGATCTTGTACGTTCAGCCCAGCCTTCTCTTTCCATCACCTCCCTCTCTTCCTCTGCCTTCCCACCCTTCACGCTACGCGGTCCCAGCTCTTCTTCTGCTTCTCATTCTGATCTAATCCCTACTACTTCCTCTTTTCAGCTCACCAAAACCTCTCAGGTCGTTTCCATCGCCCGAGACCTTAAGCTTCCTCTTCCTCTCCTCACCGTCGCTGAGCAGCTCCTCATCGCCGCCAAGGGACAGTCTGGAGGAAAGACTTCTGCTGCCGTCGCCGTCGCTAAGCTTTGGGAGTCGTTCGGTGGAGAGAAGATCAAGAGTTCGCAGGCCGGGGAGCTCACGGGACTTGACGCTGAAGGAACACCTTCGCAGGTCGGTTTCATTGGACTCGGAGGTGGGCTTCCTTCTCTTTCCTCTAAACTTCTTCAGACAGAATTCCAATCGCTGAATTCGATCCTTATCCTTCTTTGCTGCTTCGCGTTCTTCTAGCTATGGTTAGTGAAATCCCTTCTCGTTCGAGCTCCCTCGCCATCCTTTTCTAACCTTTTTTAACTCCACTCCTTTGGCTCTTTCTCTTTCCTCTAGGGTTTCGGAATGGCCAAGTCCATCGTCAAGGCTGGAATCCCCTGCCTCGGATACGACGCCTACCCTCCCTCCCTCGAGAAGTTCGTCGCCATCGGAGGAAAGGCTGCTTCTTCTCTCGTGGAGGTCGCTACCGGCACCGACGTTCTCGTTCTGATGGTCGTGAACGCTCAGCAGGTCGAAGATGTACTTTTCGGAGAGCAGGGTGTTGGTCATCGTGAGTTTCTTTCCCATGCTTTACCCTTATTCCCTATCAGGAGGGAAGGAGAAGCTGAACTCGTTCCGTCCGTCGTCGCGTCTTCCAACCAGTCCTCGCTCCTGGAGCCGCCGTCGTCGTTTCCTCCACCGTCCCTCCCTCCGCCGCTAAGGTCATCAACGAGAAGCTCTCTGCTCTTCCCAACAAGCCCGTCATGGTCGACGCTCCTGTTTCTGGAGGTGCTGCTCGAGCCGCCAACGGAGATCTCACCATCATGGCTTCCGGAGAGGCTGCTGGACTCAAGAAGGCTGGAACCGTTCTCAATGCTTGCACCAAGGCTGGTGAGTTTATATTTCTTTACTCAGGGGTGGTGGAAGGAGAGAGGGGAGAAGAGAGATGGGTAGAATGCTCGTCGCCCGCTGAGTCCGCTGACTTTGATCTTTTCACTTCTTCTTTCAGCTGGTGGAGCCGACAAGCGTCTGTTCTTCTTCTCTGGAGGAGTTGGTTTCGGATCTTACGTCAAGGTTCGTTGATATCCTCTTCATCCTTCCCATCAAAGCATCTGAACTCACCTTATTTTCTGCTCCCCTTCTCGAACCACAGCTCGCTCATCAGAACTTGGCTGGTGTTCACGTCGCCGTCGCCGCTGAGTCGATGGCTTTCGCTGCCAAGATCGGTCTCAATCTGAGGACAACTTTCCAGCACATCAAGGCTTCTAAGGGATCCAGTTGGATGTACATCAACCGTAAGTTTTCTCATCCTCTTCGCGACCTCCTTATCCACTCGAGCTGACTTCCAACCCTTCTATCTCTTCTTTCACTTCTAGGAATGGCCCGACTCATTGAGGGAGATGCTACCTGCCTTTCTGCTATCGATATTCTCGTCAAGGACATCGTAAGTTCCTCTCAACTCTTCCGACCTCGACGCATTTACTCTCTCCAGGAGCTGACCTCTCTCTCCTCTGCCTTTCAACCTCGCTTTCGCAGGGAATCGTGGTGTCCGAAGCTGCTCTTCTCGGAACCCCTGTGTTCATGTCCTCCACCGCCTTCTACCCCTACATCTACCTCTCCTCCTCAGGGAAGGGACGAGACGACGATACTACCATCGTCAAGATCTACGAGCCTCTCGGTTTGATCGCCCACAAGAAGTGGTAGGCGACCGAAGAAGTACTAGCTAGACATATAGGGATTTTTTGATACCATTTAACCTTCAAACATCCTGTGTCGAGAAGAAAGAAGAGAGTCGAGGGGAAGGGGACGACGCGTCGAAGTCGGGTCTTCCGAACTCAAGTCGCTCTTACGACGAGATCTGTACACCCCATCCCTCCAGCAGTTCAGATAGAACTTACCATTGAATGATATCAGTAGAGTGAGCTCGTAAGGAATGGAGTCTCGACCGCCAGAAAGGAAGAACGGTGCAATCTCTCCTTGATCAAGCTCATCTTTTGTGTTCACCTGCCAGCTTTCCTGCTGAAAACAAGATCGGAAGAGACCCCATGACATAGAAGAAAAGCGAAAGAATAGATATACCGAGGATACCGGAGAGCCTGAGCACAAAAATAAAAGAGCGTGAGAAGAGTCGAGGGAAGGCGAAGAGCGAAAGTTCCCCAGCAGCAAAGAGATGTTAAAACGAGAGTGTAGAACATGGCCGAAGACGCGACGAGAGAGAAAGGGAAGGCAAGAGAGCGACCGAACTCTAAAGCAAGTTTTTTTTAAGAAGCGGATACTGAGGAAAGGAGCGTGATCAGGAGAATAAGAAGAACGGAAAAGAAAGGAAGGAAGGGGCCGCTCGACAACTAGACTAGTGCTTTCGGTTGAGCATGGGAAGGAATCGCCTCTTGGTAGGCTTCGCGGGAAGAGTCCAGACGGACAGAGCGTTTCCTGGAAGAGGGAGAGAGGAAGAAAGAGTCAGTTCTCCACTTCGAGAATGAAGAGGTACGGAAAAATCGACGTACCTCCTCCAGCGAGTTGCGTCTGATCTCCTCCGGCGGCCATGTTACAGTTACTGCTAACGGTAGCTTTGGTGAAGTCGAGAGACGTCGCGCAGAAGCACTGTAGGAGGGGAGGAAGAAGTCGATCAGTCGACGGTCGAGGACGACGGCAAGGAAGAAGGAGGAAACTCACCTGAGTCCCGTACTCGAGTCCAGCCTGGTTGGAACCCTTGGAACCACAGAAGGTGGTACACATCTCGACCGTCATCTTGTCGTCGAAGAGCGAGGCGTCTTGGAAGAGGCGAGATCCGTCGGTGGGCTCAGCGAGGCAGAGAGGAGCCGACTTCCATCCAGAAGCGAGGGTCGACGAAGTGTCGGTCTTGACGGTGGTGGTGAAGATCTGGAGAGCCTGAGGTCCACCGCAGATCTGGAAAAAAGGAGAGAGAAGTCGAGAGAGAGGAAGCGAGTCAGCATCGGAATGTCCCTGAGTCGAGGGAGAATGAGAAGCAGACAGTTGTACTCACAGCTTTCGCGTCTCCGGAGCAGGGAACGTTGCAGTTGATGTTGGAAGCAAGAGTACTGAGGACAAGAGTCGAAGAGCAGTCTGAAAGAGAGGAGGGGTCAGAGCTGGAGAGAGAAAACGAAGCGTCGAATTCCGAGCTCGCGATTGAGTACTCACAGCACTCTCGGCCCCATTCAACACCAGCCATGCTGAACCCAGCGTTTCCACAGAAGTCGGTGCAGAGCTTGAAAGTCATCTGAGGGAGAAAGGTATCGCAGAGAGTCAGCGAGGGTGAAGATTCGTGGCAGGGGAAGAAGTCAACGAGAGGTCGGGTATGGTGCAGAGATCAGGGAGGGAGAAAACGAACAACATCGGAGGAGAACCCGGCCCCAGTAAGAGCTCGTCCGGGAAGCTCGCTATAGCAGAGCAACGTGGAGGAGAATCCGTTGTCGAGAGTAACGACAGCGCTGGAGGTAGGAGAGGGAGTAGCGGCCGAAGAGGTGGGAGAAGAAGTGAGGGTGAAAACTCCGTTGGAAAGGGAAGCGAGAGCGGTGTTGTCTGGAGAAAAAGAGGAAAAAGAAGAGGATGAGTCGATGTTCTCCCCATTTCGATAAGCACTCGCGACACTCACAAACGAGCGACAGAGCCAAAGAACCTCCGCAAGTCTGAGTCGAGTCTCCGCCACAAGCCATCGGCGCTGAAGACGAGAGAAGGGAGAGAGAAGCTCCGTTCGAAAGACCGTTTCCACAGTAGCTGCCGAGACAAAAAGAAACAAGTCAGCGTGAGGATCTTTCCAGATGAAAAAGGGGGAGATCTACGAACCATTCGGTGGAGTATTCCGTTCCGGAGATGGCGAACCCAGCAGCCGTGCAGAACTTCGCGCAGATGGTGGGCGTCATGTTCGAAGCCGAAGTGCTGGCTCCAGTAAGGGCCCGAGTGTTGCCTGAGGGTCCTTCCGCGACGAGAGACGAAGAGGCCGACGCGTATCCAGAAGGAAGAACGACGGTGGTGGTAGATCCTCCAGTCGACTTGACAGTGATGACTCCGTTGGAAAGGCTGGCGAGGGCAGTGTCGTCTGAGAGAGAGAAGAAAAAGGATCGAAGTCAGCGCGTCGTTTTCCGTTCTCCTCCCGTCCAGGCAAAACGAGAGACGCACAAGCAATCGAAAGACCGTTTCCAGATCCACAGGTAATGGTGTTGTCTCCAGTGCAAGGGGTAGGAGTGTTGGAGGTGGTGATGGAAAGGGAGGCTCCATTATCGAAAGAGTTTCCACAGAAGCTGGAGGAAAAGGACGGAGGGAGAGGGGGATAAAGTCAGTTCGATTTGAGCGAGTAGATCTCTGAAAGACGACTTTGACGTACCATTGCTCAGCGTACTCGGTTCCAGAGATAGCGAATCCGGCCTTGGAGCAGAAGACGGCGCAGATGGAGGGAGTCATAGAGGAAGAAGAGGTCGAGGCTCCAGTGAGAGCTCGACCGCCTTCTCCCTCAGCGACGATCGACGACGAAGCGGACGCGTATCCATCGACGAGTTTGGGGGAAGGGTTGGTAGCGGCGGAGGAAGAAGCGGCGGGAGCGGCAGACGAGGACGACGGGGTAGCGATGAGGGTAATGACGCCGTTGGAAAGAGTAGCGAGGTTGGTGTTGTCTTGAAAAGGAGAAGAGAAGAAGAGATGAGGGAAGGTGAGTCTCGCGTCGATTCGATTCGGTGGGATGGATCTCTACTCACAGACGACGCTCAGGGCGGATGCAGCTCCACAAGTCTGGGTGGAATCTCCGGAGCAGGTCATGCGAGAGTTCGACGAGGTAAGGGAGAGGGAAGCTCCGTTAGAGAAGGAGTTTCCGCAGTAGCTGGAGAGGAGGAGAAGAAAGAGAGAATCAGCCTTAAGACTCGCGAAAGTCGGATCGAGGGGGAGGAAGAAACGAACCACTCGAAGGAGTACTCAGTTCCGGAGATGGCAAAACCAGCAGCGGTACAGTACTGAGCACAGCTCGTGGGAGTCATCGAGGAAGAGGAAGTCGAGGCTCCGGTGAGAGCTCGCCCAGAAGAAGCCTCCGCGATGAGCGAAGAAGAGGCCGACGCGTATCCGGAGGGAAGAACGACGGTGGTGGTAGATCCTCCAGTCGACTTGACAGTGATGACTCCGTTGGAAAGGCTGGCGAGGGCAGTGTCGTCTGAGAGAGAGAAGAAAAAGGATCGAAGTCAGCGCGTCGTTTTCTGTTCTCCTCCCGTCCAGGCAAAACGAGAGACGCACAAGCAATCGAAAGACCGTTTCCAGATCCACAGGTAATGGTGTTGTCTCCAGTGCAAGGGGTAGGAGTGTTGGAGGTGGTGATGGAAAGGGAGGCTCCATTATCGAAAGAGTTTCCACAGAAGCTGGAGGAAAAGGACGGAGGGAGAGGGGGATAAAGTCAGTTCGATTTGAGCGAGTAGATCTCTGAAAGACGACTTTGACGTACCATTGCTCAGCGTACTCGGTTCCAGAGATAGCGAATCCGGCCTTGGAGCAGAAGACGGCGCAGATGGAGGGAGTCATAGAGGAAGAAGAGGTCGAGGCTCCAGTGAGAGCTCGACCGCCTTCTCCCTCAGCGACGATCGACGACGAAGCGGACGCGTATCCATCGACGAGTTTGGGGGAAGGGTTGGTAGCGGCGGAGGAAGAAGCGGCGGGAACGGCAGACGAGGACGACGGGGTAGCGATGAGGGTAATGACGCCGTTGGAAAGAGTAGCGAGGTTGGTGTTGTCTTGAAAAGGAGAAGAGAAGAAGAGAAGATGAGGGAAGGTGAGTCTCGCGTCGATTCGATTCGTTGGGCCGGATCTCTACTCACAAACGACGCTCAACGCGTATGCAGCTCCACAGGTTTTGGTAGAATCTCCAGAGCAAGCCGAGGGAGAGTTCGACGAGGTAAGGGAGAGGGAAGCTCCGTTGGAGAACGAGTTTCCGCAGTAGCTGGAGAGGAGGAGAAGAAAGAGAGAATCAGCCTTGAAGACTCGCGAAAGTCGGATCAAGGGGGAGGAGGAAACGAACCATTCGGAGGAGAACTCAGTTCCAGAGATGGCGAATCCCGCGGCGGTGCAGTACTGAGCGCAGACGAGGGGTGTCAGCGACCAGGAGCTGAGGTAAGATCCAGTGAGGGCTCGAGCGTCTGATAATGGGTCGGCGATCAACGCGGTGGAAGCCGACGCGTATGGAGAGGGAAGAGCACCAGCTGATGCCGAAGAAGAAGCAGCAGCGCTGAGGAAAGAAGAAAAGGCGCTCGAGTCAGCAAACGATTCTCCAACGAAGATGATCGAATTCATACTGACGCAGCGGAAGCCACAGAGGTAGCCGAGACTGAGGAAACCGATGCTACAGAGACAGAGCTGGAGGAGAAGTCGAGGAGGAAGGAGGAGTCAGACGTTGTCAGAGCCCAAAAGAGAGGAAACGCGACTCACCTTTGACTGGCGCTCGCTCGAGAGGCTTGATCTTGAGCCTGGGAAATCGAGATCGCAGCAAGAGAAGCCTGAGACTGTGAAGCCTGAGCCGAGGTTGCCGAGACCGAGGCGACGGAGGCGCGAGAGATCCTGTGGGCGGAAGAGATGAAGAAGAAGTTCAGTCGAGGGAAAGCTCGTTGAGGAAAGGAACTCAGACGGTCAACTCACGAAGCTTGGGTAGATTGAGAAGCAGCAGCACTTGCTGAAAGAGCCAAGTTCGAGGCAGAGGCGGCGGAAGCTCGGGAGTTCGAGGCGCTGGGAGTTTTGAGAAGAAGTAGAATGGTCAGACGGAGTCGAAGGATGTCGGATCGGAACGAGGGACCTCACGAAGCCGAAAGAGCCTGGTTGGAGATCGAAGCGGCCGCGATCTGGGAGTTGGAAGCACTGGAAAAGAGAGATGGAAGAGAGGAAGCGAGGAAGCGATCAGTCGAAGATGTTGGGACGCGTCGAGAGAAGAAAAGACGCACCTGGCAGCAAGAGCTTGCGACTGCGAAGCGGCGCTGGCAGTAGACTGAGCCGAGACCGAAGCTACTGAAGAGACCGAAAGTTGACTGTTGGAAGCGGAAACCCTGCTGTTCGAAGCTCTGGATGACGGGGAAGGCGAAAACAGGTCAGCTCAGCGACGACCCGACTCTGTTCCTCATTGAATGGAGATGCAACTCACGAGGCCGAGAGAGCCTGGTTGGAAACCGAAGCGGCGGCAGCCTGAGAAGCCGAAGCTCTGCAGGAAGACAAGGGGAGGAGGAGATGAGCGAGGTTTGGATCGACGCGCTTCCGAAGGAAAAAAGTACAAAAACTCACGAAGCTGAGATCGCCTGGTTGGAAACCGAAGCAGCCGCGATCTGGGAGTTGGAAGCACTAAGGGAGGTTAGGAAGAAAGGAAGAGAACAGGTCAGTCTGAAATGTTGAAAACGCGTCGAGAAAAGAGGGAGGGACGGACGAAGCAGCTTGAGCCTGAGATGTAACGGAAACCGAAGACTGAGAGGCGACGGAAAGCTTGCTGTTGGAAGCTCTGAAAAAGAGGTAGAATGGAACTTGATCAGCGACGCGTCCAGGCCGCATCTCACTCGCTCAGCAAACCAAAACTCACGAGGCTGAAAGAGCAAGGTTCGAGGCAGCAGCAGCTGAGACCGACGCGATGGAACTGCACGAGAAAAAATGAGACGAGTCAGAACGGAGTTCGGAAGAGGAGAGTGAGGTTGAAGAGACGAGATCTCAACTCACGCGGTCGTCAAAGCAGAGTAGTACGAAGCGGAGCTGACAGAAGCCAAGCTGGCTGAGCTGATAGATGCGACGCTAGCAAGGGAGATGGAACTAGAGAAGATGGGGAACGGAACAGGAAACGCGTCAGATCCAAAGACGCGAGGGGGGAAAGACGAAGGGAAGAAGAACTCACGTCGAGGCAGCGAGGTTGGCGGTAGGGGCGATACATATCGAAGGGTTCAGGTTGAAGAAGTTGACGTAGATATATCTGTTCCCGCTACACTCGAGAAACTCTGCGGGAAAAGAAAGAGAAGTGTAAAGAAGAAACAGGAGCGGGAGGGGGTTAACTTCGGAATCCTCCAATCTGCCGATCCAGGGCTAGGATGATATCGGACGAACGAAGATTGCAGCCAGCGGCAGTGACAATGGCTGAGGTGGCGGCGTTGCAGGCAGCCGCCTGGTTGTTGCAGGACTACGAAAGAGGAAGAGGTAGAAACGCAGAAGGGCGGTGAGTTGGAGGGTTCGTTGGGAGGTTAGATGAAGATCAACTTACCTTGTCCAAAGCATCCCAGATTCCCCAAGACTCGTAGTAGGTGGTTCCAACTTGGTATCCATTGCCGTTGCAGAAGACCGGGGTGGCGTAGATTCCTCTGAAGAAAGGAAACGGGGAAAGGAAACGATCAGTCGCGCGCTTTGAATCCTTCGAGCTCGAGGAGGAGATGGCTTGACGAACCCAAGGTGACCGGTGTATCCCTGGATTCCGAGGTTAGGAGCAGATGTAGAAGGGCCGGTAGTAGCAGCGGCGGGGACGCTCCTGGAGGGAAAGATGAGGAGGAGAATCAACTCCGACTCAGATGGAAACGAAAAGGAGGTGGAAGATTTGGACGTACGTCTTGCTGACGGAAGCAACGGAAGCGACAGACAAGGTGGAAAGAGCGGAAGCAACCGAAGCAACCGAAGCAGTCGAGCTGATAGGAAAAAGAAGAAGAAGAAACGAGAGAAGGAGGCAAGGGTGAGCTCGCGCGTCTGGAGTCGGACGAGAGGAACGAAAAGAGAACCTACGCCACCGATGCGGTACTCTGAGTCGAGATGGCAGCTTGAGCAGTAGTGGGAGCGGCAGTAGCGGCAACCATGGCTGAGGCGACGTTTGCGTTGCAGGCGGTAAGCTGGACGTCGCAGTCGCCGACGGTCCAGAGCTTCGCCAGATTGGGCTGAAGGTTGGAAGCGTCCGCACATAAGTTGTGCTGGTTGGTGCAGGACTGGAAAGAAAGAAGGAAGAGAGGGAAGGGAAGTTAGCTTTGTTTGACGAGTTTGGATGAAAGGAAGGAGGACGGGAGCGAAAAGGACGAACCTTCATGAGAGCGGTCTGCAACTCTCCGGACGAGACCTCTTCGGTGCCGATGATGTATCCACGACCTCCAGCGGTGACGGCAGTAGCGAGCAACCCTCTAAAGACGAAGATAGGACGGGAAGTCAGCGAAGGAAAGCAAACGAGAGGGAGGAAAGGGATCAAAGGGAAACGAGAGGTCGCGACTTACCCGATACCAGCTGATTTTAAAGGGAGAAGAGGGTTTAGCGTGAATCTCCGAGGCTTCGAGCCGAGCTCGAAAACGAGTAGCCGATGAAGGGATTACTCACTGGTGAAAGTCTGCAGACCAAGATTGACGATTGCCCTCTTCTCGACGGCGGGATGAGCGGGGTGGTTGTTCGACCAAGCCTCAACGGAGGCAAGGAGGGAGAGAGCGGGAAGGAGGATAGCGATGGAGTGCATTGTGAGGAGGTGCTACTCGAGGACTTGAAAGGGAGGGGCGGGGAAGCGGGTGGTGATGGAGAGCGGGTGTCCTGAGGGGGGGGAAGGGGGGATGGAAAAGTAAGCTCGAGCTTGCTTGCCAAAGGAGTTTTTTGTTTTCGAAGGGGAGGGACGGTGGTGGATGGGAGGGAAAGAGAAAGGAAGCACTTCTAGATCACTTCCCGAAAACTAGCGACGGAAATGGCCTTTCAGGCCCAGTGGGTGAACCCTGCAGGTCTCACTCAGGTGCAGACGGCGAAAGAGCGACGAGGGAAGAGAAGGCGATCGAGCCCCCAGCCGCAGTTTTGATTCGTAGAGACCAGCGCCACGAGCGTTTCTAGAACCCCGCTTAACTCTAACTCTGTCCTGAACCTTCCAAAAGAACATCCGAGAGCAAGTCAACCCCTCGAGAGACATCCTGAGACCCAAAGTTTGGTTCCTTCCTCTTGCTCTTCTTTGCTGGCTGGGAGCCGATTAATTGTGAAAACACAACTCACCTCGCGTAAGATATGCCGTAGCACTATAGACGAGCATAGAAGAGCGAACTGAAGAGGTTTGCGCGAGCCTCTGTTCTTGAAAAGGTCGAAAGCCGAAAAGGTCCCTTGAAACCAGTTCGACGGATCCGGAGACTCGTTCCTCTTTCCGACGCCGGTTCCTTCGATGAATGAGAAAGAGACTCATGCCGATCAGCCTGTCTTATAGTTCCCCCATCGATGCTCTTTCACGTACTAGTGGAATGGAGGGGACGAGACAAGAAAAAATCAAAGTGGCGAGTGTCAGAAAAAAGAGGTTTCGAGAGACGAAACGCTGAGACAAGAGCTGCTCACCTCTGCCCCAAACTCCTCGTAGTCCTTCTTGGTGATCAAAGCCTGCCTGAACTCCTGAGACCTACTCCATTCGGCCATTCCTCTCCAGGCATCCAGTCTTGGTTCCGAGGGCGAGGAGACGTTGAAGCTGCTTTGGAAGGGAAGGATCGGTCGAAGAGTCGAAGTAAGTCGAGCGACGATTCCTGGGAGAGATGCTGAGCCACCGGTGACGAAGAAGCCCTGTAGCCAAGATGAGGAGTAAGATCAGCTCTGTGTGAGGCGAACTAACAAAAGAAGAAGAAAGGAAGAGAAGCGAAAGAGAGAAGAGATAGCGACCCGACTCACCTCCTGCATTCGCCTCATCTCCTCCCTCGACCTCTCCCTCAACACATGCTCCACAATCTCCCCAACTCCAGCACTATCCAACCCAGCTATACTCGGCTGGAACCAAACCTCCGGAACCCTACTCCTCTCGACGTTCAGATGAAGCTGATACGACTGCTGCAAGCTCTCTGGGTCGAACCTCGGTTCCGACGCGGATCCATCGTCGCCTCGAAGGAACGCTGTGAGGAGGGAATTCTGTTGTTGGGATCGAGCGAGGAAGGTTTGGGTGAGGGAGAAGGTCGGATCGTGGTTGAGTAGGCGAGTTTCGAGGGTTTTGAGGAGGGTTTGATCGTCTTCTTCTTCTTCGGATTCGTTGCCGTTTCCCTTAGAACCGAGCGAAGAAGGGAAGAGTAAGCAGGAGGTGTGAGGATGAGGAAAGAAAGAGACGTACGATCTCTCGATAGATAGCCCAGTCGTCATCGGTCTTTCCGAAGCCATCATCTAGAAGGAAGAAGAAGCAGGAGAGGGAAAGTCAGCGGACGCGCCTTGGCTCGGATCGAGAACGAAGAGCGAAGGAAGATCTCGAATCAACTCACCATCCCCACCCTTCCTCCTCTTCTTCGGAGCAGGCCCATCAGCAGCCAGGTTTGCTATTGACTTCATCCGACTCTGAGCGGCAGCACTCTTTCGATCTCCGAGAGCAGCCTTGCGTCGTTTTCGTTCCGAGATCCGATGGATTGTAGCCTGGAGTGGAGGTCAAACCAGCGAGCAGGACGTCAGGAGAGTTCCTCGAGAAGATAAGTAGGAATGAATTCGGAAAACTTACCTCGTGATCCTCCCTCTGCTTCGCACACCAAGCCTCGGGATCGTTCACTCTCTCCTGCTCCTCCTGCTTCTCGAGCTCGTCCTGGAATCGATTGAAAGGAGATCGCGTCAGTGATTCGACTTCGACGATAAATCTTAAGGAAGGTATGAGAGGGGAAGAGCTTTAGACTCACCATCCTAGCCTTCTCCGCCAACTTCTCCGCCTTCAACCTCATCCTCGCGTCGTACCCAGCCTTGAACAACTTCTGCTTCTTCTTCTCCTTGATCTCCTCCTCATTCAGCTCAGCGTCGGGTATCAGGATCAACGGGAACGAAGGTTCTTCCTGCGAAAAAAAAAAAAAAAAAAAAAACGAAGAAGAAAGATGAGCCGAGAGAGAAGTGAGAAAGAGGAACGGACGACGCGTCAGTTCATCGCCTCTCGCGAAGGAGGATCGAAGAGTCGCTGTGTGTGGGGAGGGACTCACCTCAGGTGGAGCATCCTCTCCCAGGTCCTTCTTCCTAGCTCTCTTCATGCTCTCCTCGATCTTCTTGATAGCGGCATCGAGGTCGGCTTCCGATTCGAACCCAGCGTTCTCGAGTCGAGCTTGGTAGGCGATCTTCTTGTCTGTGAGTTTGGCATCCTTGAGGGGTTTGAAGCTGGCCATGTCGGATTCTTGTTTGATGAGCTGCAAGCGACGAAGTTGGAGTCAGATGAGCAAGCGGGGGAGAGAGAAGAGCGTGGGTGAGTTGGAAAGCGAACCTTCTCCAAACGTTGCTTTTGCTGCATCTCTGCCAACCTCCTTCCACCCTCCTTCCTCTTCTCGGCCATCCGAGCCAGCTCTTCCTCGGATTTTTCGTCGGAGACCTGATAGCGATCGAAGAGTGTCAGTTTTCGTATGTTGGGAGAGAGAGAGAATCGCGACGGGAAGGATCGAACTCACAGGAACGACGAAAGGAAATTGAACGAGCACATCGTTGGCTGCCATCTTGGTTGGATCCGCAAATGAAGTGATCTCGGATTGGTAGTCTTCTGCGAAGTAGCACGATTCTCGAACCATGAACTGAGAGAAGAGAGGGTTCGTCAGAACGAGGCAACGAAGAGAAGAGAAAGGGGCTTGAACGGACTGTAGCCTGAGGAGCAGTAACCTTGGTAGGAAAACTAGGATACTTGAGCTGTACGAGTTTGAGCATGAGTTCGTTGGCTTGGGTTCCTCCCCAGGCGAGTCTAACAAGGGTGAAGGATGAAGGAAGGTCAGATTCGAATTTGAGACGCGTCGGCTCAAGAAGTCCTCGATCAAAAGAAGATGGAGGAAGGAGGGCGAGCGTGCTCACCTCCTTGAAGAAGTCATCAGTCCTCTCCCTCCTACTACTGGGATGATTGAAGTGGAAGCGTTCCCCATCCCTATGACGAGACCGTCTTGTTTCCCTGTTCTGGAGAAGGAGAAGAGCGAGTCCACTCCGTAGGCGACTGATTTGGCGTTGTAGGCTTCGAAGAGGAGTTCGGACATGACTATGTATAGTAAGGGATGTGTTTGAAGGAGAGTCAGGCCCAGATTGAAGAGTGGGGATGGAGGGAAACGAGAGACGGGAAGGTTGTCGGACTCACGAGCTCTCGAGTGAAGAGGAGTTGCGAGGCGTTCTGAAACGAGAATGGGATGGTCTATCGAGGAGGAATTGATACCGAGATTCACGAAAGTGTAGTCGAGTGCGTGTTCCTGTAGATATCCAATCCAGAAAGAAGACGTGGAGGAAGTGGTTAAACGATCAAGTCGAGCTCAACCTCCCTTCCCTTCCCTCCTTTCCCTCTCCTCTTCGATCCTCTTCGGGACCTTGCAATCTATACGAAACTGACCATAGCGTCTGCCCCCGTCAGTACATCACCATCCCACACCGTCTTGGAGTGCCCTTTACTGCTCGCATCCATCTCTGCTTCCCTTCCGTAAAGCAAGACGGTCTTGTTGAGTTTCCTGTCCTTGTACTTCGAGACGAGTTGATCCCTGATGAAGCGAGGGTTGGAATCGTCCCCCCATCCTGCTCGAAGTTGAGAGGATCCGTTGTCGATGATGATAGGACACGAGGTCGAACGAGGCTTGGAGAAGGAAGGAGCGATGGGAGGGGGTGGAAGAGGGTACGAGGTCGTGGGCGGGATGTAGAGCACCGGACGATGGGTAGAGGAGGAAGTGGAGCTGGAGGAGGATGGAGGGGAAGGAACAGGGAGCATCGTCAAGAAAGACAAGGCAGACTTGCTCGGGAAGAAGAAGGGCTGCGAGGGCGGATGTCGTTGGTAAGAGAAAGGAGGAGGAGGGAAGGTGAGCTCGACGTTGAGCTCGTCTGTTTCCTCTCCCCTTTGCCTCCTGCGGCCTTTTTTTACGCACGTTGGGTGCAAGATTGTTCGAGTATGCTTAGATTTATACCTGAGCATGGAATTTGAGCTGCCTTATTTTTCGGCTCAAAAAAACAATGAGCTCCAGATGAAAGGAGGAGCTCTCGTCTCGTCCTCTCGCTCTTGTTCCCCAGGACCATCACTTTCTCTTGCGTGAGTCCTCGAGAGAAAGCTCACCCTTTCTACCCCATCCACCCGCACCGTCCCTCTTCTCCTCCTTTTCTTCTCTTCTCCCCCGTTTCGTATCCCTTTTCTTACCCCAACCTCCTCTCTTCGACACCATGTCGCTCTCTCCCTTCCCTTCCTCCCCCTCCCCTCCCCTTCTCCCTCCCTCCCTTCCCATCTCCCCTTCTTCTTCTTCTTCTTCTTCTTTTGCTCCATCCTCCAGACCACACACCCAACCAACAGACTAGAACTCCTCGTTCAGTATGTCGCTACCCCCTATCCCTCCAGCTTCGACTGCTTCCTCGTCAGCTTCGTCCTCCTCCCACCTCCCTCCTCGACCTTCCCACCTCCCAGCACCACCAGCCTTCGTCACAAACATGCCAGATCTCGTCGCCTCAGGAAGAGACAATCCCGAGCGATACGGTCCTTTGTACGACTCGAGAGAGAACGGAGGAAGAGGAGCCGGCCAATCGAGGGACTACGATGCGGGTGGTGAGTGGCTTTCTCCCTTCTCCTCCTCCTTCTTCCTCTTCCTCCATCTCCTTGCCCTCCTCACTCGTCTCGGGAGAGAGAGGGATACCGAATATGTTGCTGATACGCTTCTCTTCTCCTCGTTTTACGCGCTTCTCATATGGATGGGTCCAGATCGGAAGAGGAGAAGGTCACCTTCGCCTGTGGGACGTGGTGGAGATCGAGAACCGAGAGATGGAGGAAGACCAAGATACGAAGATGCTCGAGGAGACTCTTGTAAGTATCATACCTTCTATTTATCCGGCTCCAAGCCTTTGGCTATAGATCGCTCTGTTTTCCAGGAGGACTCGAGTCAAGCTGACCTTCCCTCCCTTCCCTTCTTCCTCCTCCTCCTCCTCCTCCTTCACCTCAGCTCGCCACAACTCCTCTCGACCTGCGACGCGTTCGATAGGTCCCGATCCAGACCTTCTCGACCACATCGTCTCGTTCAACGACTGGGCTGCATGGTTCCGAGCTACACACCCTAAGAAGGTGAGTTCTCGCTCGCTTCTTTAAAGAACAAGAGGTGTAGTCCTCCGATGAGTTGAAGCTGGCCTCAACCTTCCTCCCTTCCTGCCTTTTCCATCCTGCGTTCCTCCCAGGTTGAAGAAGATGAAGCCTCCGATCGAAAACTCGACATCTCCAAGCCCAAAAAGTCTCAGGAACGATACGATGCCTACAAGAAGAGGTTCTTGTCGAGACAGGTTCGTTCAACGTCGCTCCTCCTCTCCTTCCCTCGACGAACGAGATGGAACATCACGAGCTGACTTTGCTCGTGTCTTCTGGTCCATCAGCTCTACGGTCTCTTCCTCTACCACAAGGCTTCGCAGTGGTTCATCGAGAAATACTCTCCTAAACCCGAGTTCGTCGCCGAGAGGGAGAGGGTCAGGAAAGACGCGAGGAAGGGAAAGGAGCAGGCCTTCTTGAAGGAGCTCGAGGAGGATGGAGCCTATGCGTTTGGAGACGATAGCTGGGGACTTGGTGAGTAGGGCTCTTCTCCTTCGATTGATTCATCTGGCGGAAGCCAGAAGAACAAGGCGGAAGCGGTCGCGACTTCGAGCTGACCTTTCTCCTCCCTTCCTCGCGTCGTTTCTCCTTTCTTCCAGACGAGAAGAGGGAGGATCCCCTGGACGAGCCTCTCGATACCATCAAGGACGGCAAGATCGTCGACAACTCGAGACAGGGACTCGTCACTGCGACTCCCGCTCCTCATCAGGTCTTCATCAAGACCATCCCTCCCAACATTAGTCGAGTTGATCTCGAGAAGGTTCGTTCTTCTTTTCACGCGATCTTATACTCTCGCCCGATAGGGATAACGTGGCTGACTTTGTCCTTTCGCTCGTTGCAGATCTGCTCGAAAGCCGAAGGATACGTCTCGCTCTCGTTGGGTCCTCCTCAGGAGAAGAAGAACTTTCATCGAGTCGGATGGGTCAACTTCGTCGAAGGAACCGACATGGCTGTCGCATGCTCTACTCTCGATGGATCCAAGGTTCGCTCTCTCCCTCTTCTCTTTTCTCCCGGTCCATCTCGTTCGCTCGAAGCTGACCTCCTTCGACGCGTCTCTTCTCTTTCCTTCCCTTTCCTTCGTCTTGTTCCTCTTCCTTCAGGTCGCCGACCCTCCCTTCATCCTCCACATGAGCATCGGAAGCGAGTCTTACGTCTCTCGGCCCAAGTACGCTCCTCAAGGCACCTCGCGCCTCGAACGACTCGAGAAGGATCTCGAACAAGCCAGGAAGCTCGCTCAGTTGCTGGAGGAGGAGGAGAAGGAGTCCGTTCCTGAGGGATTGGTGCGAGGCTCGGAGAAGATCGATGAGCTGGGAAGGGAGGCTGCGAAGTTGGTGGAGAGCAGAGAGGCTGGTGGGTCTAGTATCGAGCAGAAGAAGCAGTTGGTGAGTTCTCTTCCCTTCCGTCGCTTTCGTCTCGAGCCTTCAAACGCGTTGCTGATCCTCGCCTCTGTCTTGCGTTCTCTCGAGCAGACGAAATACAAACTCGACCTCTACATCCTCTACCTCCGACGAGCCTTCTTCACCTGCTACTACTCTGCTTCCGTCAACGACTCGGTGGAGGAACTCGAACGACGATCGATCCAGTACCTTCGCCGAGTTCCCTCGGTTCTTACGCCTGCTTCTGCTGGTAAAGGAGACAAGGAGAAGACGAAGAAGAAGCCTTCGGAAGAGGTTGAGGAGGAGGGAGAGGAGAGGAAGAAGGAGGATGTAGTGGTTCCGATGAAGGTGGACGACGAGGATGGAGATGTCGCTGTTTTCGAGGATGAGGTCGAGGAGGTGAAGGGTGGGAAGGGAGGGGAAGTGGATACGGTTTTGAAGGATCGTGAGTCTATTTCGCTTCTGTGGAGGTGTACCAAAGTGGCGAGAAGGGGGACGAGATCTGACTCGAAGCGCATTCCTTCCTTGAAACAGTCGCGTCGTCAATCTGGGAGAAGGAACTCGACTCGAAACTTTCGATCATCTTCAACCGAGCGACTCTCGATCCTGCTGATGTTGGAGGAAAGAATGTTGATGAGTGAGTCTACGCTTCTACTTGTACTCTCCCCGCTCAAGGAGAATGGGAACTGAAGAACGTTTTTTTCTCTTCTCTTCGCGAACCGCAGGGAGATCACTCGACTCACGTCCCCTCACATCAAGCAGGAAGCCGAAGGGAAGTTCCGATGCAAAGCCTGTACGAAACTCTTCAAAGCTGCCGACTTCCTCAAGAAGCATATCCCTACGAAACATCCTGATCTCGTCAAGGATCTCGACGATGTTCGTTCCTCCTCCCTTCCCCCTTTTTTTCCTCTCTCCTCTTCTTTCGCCCGTCGCTGATCTTCTTCGCTCGTTCTCGTTTTCCCAGCTCCCCTACTTCAACTCCTTCATCCTCGACCCTCTTCATCTCTCCCCACCTCCCGGCGCTCCCGCTTCGATCAACAACCAACCTCCCATCGGTATCCGACCCCCCATCACCGTCTCCTCCCTCCCACAACCCACTCCTCCCTGGATGAACCCCTCGCTTCCTTCCTCCTCCTCCCACAACCCCTCCACAGGCTACACCCCAGGCTTCGTCGGGTTCCAACCACCTCCGGGAGGAGGAGTCTTCAACCAAGCCTTCCTCCAGAATCACCAGAACCGACAGATCGCCGGTCGAGGAGGGATCCCAGTGGGAGGAGGGATGAGTCTGAGTCTGATGGATCGAGTAGGAGCGATGGTACCTGGGGAGCCTGAGGTGAACGGACCTGGGAGGGAGATGCTGGATACGACGTTGGGAAGACCGGAGGGGATGAAGGACGATCCGAGGGCGAAACGAGGGAGGGTGACCTACGCGGATCTGGATAGCAGTCCTGGAGACGTTGGGGATGAGATGATGAACTACTAGTTTCCCCTTCGATCTCTGTAGTAGGGTTTTTTGACGACGATTTATGCGACCTTGATTTTTCTTTGTTTTTCTTTGAGAAGCAGCGAGGAAGGGAGGGGCGGAAGTCGACCTCCACTCGTTCCCCTTCTCTCCTCCCAACGGTCAGCAATCAGCAAGAACATACACCCTCCACGAGCGATGCCTCCTCCCGCAGCCTCTTCCTCCTCTTCATCTTCCTCCTCACTCGAGATCCTCCCGAATTCAAATCTACTAGGAGGAAACGCTTCTTCATCAACGAGCTCGCACGAAGAGGACGGCCCTCCTCCAGCTCAGCGCCGTCGCCGAGACCCTCCTCCTCACGTTCATCAACAGCCAGAGCAGCCCGTCGCTTCAGGATCGGGATCGAGGAGGAGCGCAGTCGATACGGAGGTCATCAACTTGCTGAGCGACGACGACGAGGACGACGAGATCAGGATCGTGAGGGATACGGGGCCGAGAGGGAGGAGGAGGGGAGCTGCTTTGGAAGGGGATGTACAAGGTAAGTAAAGTTACTTTTGATCTACGAGCTTGTGTAGAAGCTTATTTGGTCTAGTCGGGTGGTGGTGACGGTGTGAAAATCTTCACTCGCTTTGAACGAGCGAGACCTTCTCCTCCCTTTGAGAACGAACTTCCGAGCTGACCGCCTTTCCTCCCTTCCTTCCCTCTCTCTCTCCCTCTCCCTTTCACTCTCCTCTCTCTCCTCGTACCGCAGCCCACCTGTCCGCCCCTTCTCGTCCCCAGCACCATCCTCCCGCCTCCCCACCTCCTCGACGATCCCACTCCCCCTTCGATCAACACAACCAGCCCCTTCAACAGCGTCGACCTCGCCCTCGCCCTCCTCCTCCCCCAGCTCGTCGACCTCCTCCCCCTCCTCCTCCCCGAGCGACCCTCGCAGATCTCAATTTCGTTTCCTCCGACGAAGAAGACGTCGGTGATTGGGACAACGAGGCTGATTTCGAGAGAATCTTGGCCGAACAGAGCTTCGACGACGACGACTTCGACGAGGACGACCACTTCGCTCCCCTCCCAGCTCCTCAACCACGTTCAGCAGCGGGAGGAGCCGGCTTCCTGGCAGATCTCTGGGATCAAATGCGAAGAGCTCCACCACCACCTCCGCAACAACAACAACAACAACAACGAAACCAACCTCTCGATCCTCTCTCTCGAATGCAACAATTCGCAAACATCTTCGCCGACGGCGCTCCTAACCTCACCTTCCTCCGACGAGGTGGAGGAGGAGGAGCTCATTTCGGTGTTGGTGGGGGGTACAGAGATGCAGCAGGAGTGGGAGGAGTGGCGGGAGGAGGGAGTTTGGAAGATCGGTGGAGAGAAGCAGGAGCGTTCTTCCCTCCTGAACCGAGGAAGACGAGGAAGATGTTCTCGAGGAACTGCGAGCTCGAGGTGCAAGGAGTGGAGGATAGCTCGGAGACTGAGGAGGAGTCGGAAGTGGAAGTGGAGGTGGAGGTGGTTGTCGGCGGGAGTGGGGAGGTGGGAGAGGACGCGAAGGGAGGAGGGACTCGCTCCTCGTCGAAACGATCTTCATCACCAACGAGGGAAGAGAAGGGCAAGGGCAAGGCGAAGGAGGTACCACCACCACCACCAGACTCAGACGACGACGATCTCGCCATCATCAACGAAGACGGAACCGAAACCAAGATCAACGCAGCTTACTTCCCGAAACTCAACCCTTCATCCACTTCCTCCTCCTCCTCCTCCTCCTCCTCTATACGTCCTCACTCCACCTCAACCCTCGGCACCTCCCTCCCTCTCCTCAAAAAACGCAAACGGAAAACCAACCTCGACCCTCATCTCACGTTCGGCTGCTCGTCATGCTTGAGGCCTTTGCTGCTGGACGCGTCGACGAGGTCGAGGAGGATTTGGAGTTTGGCGTGTGGGCATTTGGTGGATGGGTGGTGTTTGAGCAGACTGTGAGTTGCGCGTTTTTAGTCTTTGTTTTAATGGCTTTGCGTGAGAGGGAGAGAGGGGGGAAGGGAGGGGAGAGAAGAGGAGGAGACGCGTCGATTTCCTCGTTTCATCTAAACTGACTCCTTTCCCTTCTTCCTCCTTCTCTTTGGCATTTCTTCTTCTTCTTTCTTCTTCCCATTCTCCTCCTTTTTCTCCTCTCCTTTCCTCCACCTTCCCAAAAATTCCTCCCTTTTCACCTCCCTCGCAGCGAAACCCCACCTCCCTCCCTCGCCCCTCCCATCCCTCCCGAAGCCCGTCCAACCAAGAAGGGCAAAGCCAAAGCCAAACCGAAACCGATCGAGTGGGTCTGGGTCTGTCCTGTCGAAGGGTGTGCGAGGGAGCATGCTAGCGAATTGGTTTGGGTCGAGGGAAAGAAGGCGGGAGAAGGAGGGATGGGTTGGAAGGCTAAGAAAGGGGAGGGTGGAGTTGTGGGCGTTTATGTTTGAAAAGGAGATATGTTCAGTTCGTATGATGGTTTGGTGCTTTGTCTTTCTCTCAGGAAATTTCGGACGGGTAGGCTGGGCGGCGTCGTCAAGGGACAAGGGAAGGAGGAAAAGGGAAGAAGGAGCGTCCACGAAGGTCGTTCGCTGCTTCTGCCCCAACCACGATCTCGACCCAACATAGGGCTTCCTTCCCCCATCATCCATCCGCCATGACCGCCTCCTCAGCTTCTCAGGAGGAAGCTTGGAAAGAGAAGGAAAGAAAACGACGAGCACGGAAAAGGAAGGGAAAACCATGCGATAGGGATACAACGTGAATAAAAAGCAGATAGTCTAGAGAGCTGATTTGGATCAAAGATATAGTTGAAGGAGAAAACGGATCTATTGAGACTCTTCGCGAAGCTGTTCAGCGGCCTGGGGTACGAACGAGCAGAGAGGACGGGAGATTAGCTTCGAGTTTTGACGCGACGAGGCGAAAGGGAAAGAGAACGAACCAGGATCTCTTCCATTCCGATGGCTGAACGATCGCACTAGAGTTGATTAAGGAAGGAGGGATGCAGGTAGATGAGTCAGGACGTTGCGTGCGAAGAAAAGAGAGACCGAAAATGGACAAAGAGCTCACCATCGATCTGAAGATGCCCTCGGTGTTGTTGTAGAGATTGAGAGGCGTGTCCATCTCGACGAGCTCTCCAAAGTCCATGACTGAGGAACGAGAAGGGAGAACCGATAATGAGAGATCGTTAGACGCGGAGGGAGGAAACGGGAAGGGGAAGAAGAAGACGAACCGAGGATTCGATCTGTGAGGAGAGGAGGAAGAAAGAAGTTGTCAGTTGGATGAGCACAAATCGGATGGATGAGGGAAAAGGGGCGTACCGTAACTGAGAATGGTACGACTGCAGGACGAGGGGGAGAAGAGATCAGGAACAGAGCGAGCGTGATCAAGAAAGGAGAAAGCTCACAGTCGATGGGCGATGGTGAGCAGTGTTTTGGACTTGAACTCTTCTCGGATGGTCTGTTGGATCTTGGAGTCGGTCTGGAAGGGCGAGAAAACGCGGTCAGCGAAGGAAGCTCGGCGCGTTGAGCGCAGAAGAGAGATTGAAACACACCTCGAGATCGACGGAAGCTGGAGGATGAAAGAGGAAGAGGTCAGTTTACGAGAGAGAAGTCGGGAAGGTGGTGAGACCGACTCACCAGTAGCCTCATCGAGGATGATGATCTGACAAAAGAGAGGAGGAGGTTTCAGCGAAAGGGTGAAGGAGAGCGAAGTTGAGTTGAACTGACCGTCGCGTCTCGAACAAGAGCCCGAGCCAAAGAGACGAGAGACCTCTCTCCGACCGAAAGGTTGAGACCTTCATCTTCCACAACGGTGTCGAGAGTGAATCGAGGTTGACTGGCTTTTTCTCCAGGGATGGTCGAGGAATCTGCGTCAGGCTCGACGAGGTAGGCTCGCTTCATCGCATCCCAGAGTCGAGCGTCGTCGTAGATAGAGAACGGGTCCAGATTCTGATACAGTACGATCCGAAAAAAAAAATGTATCAGCGATGAGCCCAGGAGAAGATGCCGTCGTTGGAAGAAGGAGGGAGAGAGGGGAAGAGGAAAGGAGAGAGGACGGAGAAGACGAGACGCGACTTACGGTTCTCAAAGTACCTGCGAAATCCGAGAGAAAGTCAGTGGCTGATGGGGCGTTAGAGAAAAAGATGGAAAAACTACTCACCACTGAAGAGCAGAGGCTCCTGAGGGATGATAGAAAGACCTCGGCGAAGAGGAGTAAGACCCAGGGTTGCGATGTCAACGTCGTCGACCGAGATCTTCCCTTCGTTGAGCTCGACGAGACGGAAGAGGGCCGTCATGATACTCGATTCTGGAGGGATAACGAAAGGATGATGGGTGAGTTGAGACTCGAAGACCAGAAGCGCTCGTCAAAACTGAACGAGTCGAACTCACTTCCAGCTCCAGTCCTTCCAACGACTCCCAACTTCTCTCCAGCGTTGACCGTCATGCTAAGCGACTTGAGGACGTTGGGAAGTCCTGGTCGGTAGCTCATGGAGACACTATGAGGGGTAAGAGAAGACTAAGGTCAGCGAAAGGAGTGGAGGTTGAGCGAAGACGCGTCGACTCACTTTTCGAAGACGATCTTCCCTGACTGAGGCCATTCCTTGGAAGGGGTCGTGTCGAGGACTTCGTGTGCAGCTTCCAGCTCCAACTCGTTGGCGTAGTGCAAGATCTGAGGAGGAGAAGGAGGGGGAGAGGTGAGCTGAAACGTCCACAGTGAAAGAAGTGTGAACCTACTCACTCGTTCAGCAGAAGTGAGATCGTTCTCCACCTCGGCGACCTGCCTAACAAGCCAAGCGAGAGACTGAACGATTCCAACGACGTAACCCAGAGCAAGGCCGACTTCGGAGGGGGTGAGAGAGTGGACGGTGATACTGAAAAAGGGAGGACGAGTTGTCAGCTGGATTCCGCCGTTCTCGAGCGACAGGGGAAGGGCTCACGCGATGATTGCGCAGGTAAAGACGAGAAGATTTCCCAAGAAGTCGACTCGAGGTCCGAGCCAACGCTGATTCGAGACTGTGAGGTAGTAAGCTCGGTTTTCGAGATCGATCATCCGAGTGTTGTCCGCGAGGAAACGAGGGATCTCGCCGTAGGCTCGGATAGTGCTGAGACCAGTGAGGGATTCTCCGAAGTGGGCGTCTGGGATGGAATGAAGGGTGAGGTGGGTTAGAGAAACGAAAGTTGGATGGATCGAGGAAGAAGACGCGTCAAGTCGAAGCTCACAGATTGAACTTCGAAGGATTGAGTCGATTCTCTTGAGTTCTCGAGCTGAGGACCGATAGAAAGATGCAGCTTTGAAGAGGAGGTAGAAGACGACAACACAGGCGATGAGGAAGTCTGCGAGCGCAAGTAAGAGTCAGCGAACGACGCGAAGGATGTCAAGCAGAAAGAGAAAGATTTACTCACAAGGTTGGACGACTGCGATCAAGATGACAGATCCCAAAATCTGCGATAGTGTCGAAATGAGCATTCGAAGACCATCTCCAAGCATGTTATCGAGGGTATCGAGATCTGAGAGAAGAGGTAATCGAAGGAGATCAATAGTGAGCGAGAGAAAAGAGACGATTGCCGGGGGAAGGACGTACCTTTGGAGAACCTGTTCATGATTCGACCGATCGGCGTAGTATCGAAGAAGCTCTGAGGTGCCTTCATGACTCGAGAGATGGCTTTTCGATGGAGAGTGACGGAGGCTGGCGACGAATTAGGAGAGAAGAAAAGTCAGATCTGAACGAGCGACGAGTGTTCGACTGTGCAAACGAACCGTAGAAGGTCAAGTAGGCGAAGACGGCGCCCATGAGGAAAGTAGTGAGACTCTGAAGAAAAGGAGACATGAAGTGAGACTCAGAAAAGCTGCTGTGATGAGGAAAGCGACGCGTCGACTCACCTGGGCGATCGCGAGAGCAGCGTAAAGTCCCATGTACGCTCCGATGGGGAGGTTGAATTTATCCTCTGTGGAAAATAGAGGAGATGATTAGCCTTGGTTCATCGGTAAGCGAATCGTCGGCGAACTCGCCTTGCCACCAGACCAGAAAGTACGAAGTCAAGACCGTCGCGACTTGTGAGAGACAGGTGAAGAAGAGCAGCAGCGGGAGCAAAACTCGTCCATTTCCGGCTGAGAAGTACTGGCGAATGACGGAGCCTCCAACAGCACCTGGAAGCGTGAGAGAGAGGGAGAATTGGCTTGAGCGTCGCTTCTCTCTTCCTCAAGGACTCGGACTCGACTCACCAGTGTACCTCTCCTCCTCCTGCATCAACGCATCACCCTTCCGCTCCTCCTTTTTCTTCGAAGCAGCAGCCTTCTCTGCCGGTGAGATCTCGGCGGCATCCTCGATAGCCTCCTCTTCCTCCTCGATCTTCTCCTCCTCCTCTTCGACGTTCCCAAAGTCTCGCATCAGTCGCGAGAAAGCTCCCTCCTTTCGAAGAAGTTGATCGAAGGTTCCCTGTTCGGCGAGGACTCCGTTCTCGACCGTGATGATGTAGTCGACGGAAGGAAGGAAGTGAAGTTGATGGGTGACGCTAAAAGAAGGGAGGGAAAGAGGAAGGTCGCGTCAGAAGAGCAGGTGGAAGAGGAGGGAGAGGAGACGCGTCCCGGACTCACAGAACTCGAGTTTTCCCTTGGAGAACTCCATCGATCGCTCCGAAGAAGAGACTTTTTCCAACATGAGCGTCGACGGCAGAGAGAGGGTCGTCGAGGAGGACGATCTCGGCGTTGTAATAGATGAGTCGAGCGATGGAGACTCGTTGTTTTTGACTGAGGGCGAAGGGAAAAACGAGATGATCAGCGATGAAGACGAGACTGGGAGAGTTCCAGAAGACTCACCCTCCTGACAAGTTGATTCCTCGCTCTCCAATCGAAGTACTGTCTCCTCCTGAGAGGATCTCGAGATCGGCGTCGAGGCAAGCAGCCTGAACAGCAGCCCAGTATCGTTCCTCCTCTGCATCACGTCGACGAAGAAAGGAAAGAAAGACGATCAACTCGAGTTCGCGAGGATTGGTAGAGAAGGATGCACTCACCGAAAGGTTGACCAAAGAGGATGTTCTCTCGAATGGTAGCGTTCTGGATCCAAGCCGTCTGAGGGCAGTAGCCGATGGATCCTCCGAAGGTAACGTTTCCTTTCGTTCGTTTCATCTCTCCGATCAGTCCTTGGAGGAGGGAGCTCTTTCCAGATCTGTGCGGAGAAGAGAAGGAAGAGAAGAAGGAAATATCAGCTCAGGTATGCGGAGATTGGGGGAACAAAGGAGAAGCTCGAACTCACCCAACAGCCCCGACAATTGCCACCAACTGACCCTTCGGGATCTTCATCTCCACTCCCTTGAGACTGAAGATCTCAGCCTTCTCTAATCCATCCACTCCCTCCTCCATAGCCTTCTTCAGATCGAGCTCTCCTGGAATAGCTCCTCCCTGAGCGGAGACCTCTCCCTCTCCAGCCTTCCCAGCCTCGATCCCGACGAGAGCAGGAGTCGCCGCTCCACTCTTGAGAGCCTTCTTGGCCTTCTTCCTATCCTTCTTGGAAGCTTTTCCTTCGACGACGGGAGGAGCAGCGTCCCATTCGAAGGTCGCGTCGGAGACGTCGATGGCGAAGGGAGAGGAGCGGTCGATGTGTTGAGTTGAGGCCAGGGTTTCGGCGTGGAAGAGCTGGTTGAAGTGAGATGGGGAGAGAGAGATTAGCCGATAGTGGGAGGGAGAAGGTTGAGGAAGAAGGGAAGGGTTAGGGAGAGACGAACGGGGTCGAGTCGAGAGAAAGCGTTGCTAGCGTCGGTGACGGACGAGAGGGCCATCGGCTGGAGGAAGAGGTCGCGTCGAAAGAAGGAAGTCAGCGAGGTCGTGGAAGAGCGCCCAGATGGGAGAAACAGACTCACTAGCATCATGAGTGGAAGTCGGAGAAGCTGTGATGGAAAGGGGTCGGTCGAGAGGTCAGCGAACGAACTGAGGACACGAGCGATCAGGACGCGACGTACTTGGAAAAGAGCGAGACTGGCGAAGACGTCGGCGGCGTTGAGACCTCCGTTGACGGATCCATAGATGGTGAAAGAGATAACACTGACCAAGACAGCTGAAGAAAAGAAGAGATCAGCGAGTGAGAAGGGCTAAATGAAAAAAGAGAACAGTTGGGAACGAACGAAGCGTGAATGCGACCTGGTTGAAAGAGAGCGAGGAGAGAGTAGTTCGTCAGAACGAGTGGAAGGAGTCTGGAAAAGGGAAGGGGGGTTAAAAATCTCACAGCCATGTTAGCAGCTCGAGTGAGCAACAAGTTCTTGATGTGTCCGAGCTCTTTCGTCCTGATGATGTTCAGGCGGTCCAGGTAAGGGATCTCCCAGGCTAAGGGAAGCGGAAGGATATGTTAGCTCTCTTCAAGAAAAGAACTTGGAAGCCTGGAAGACGGGAGGAAGAAGAACTAACCGAAAAACTTGATCAGCTTCATCCCGTTCAGCAGCTCGGAGAGCAATCGAGCTCGTTGGTCCGTCCAGACCATAGCTTTCAGCCTTTCCTTGAACAGGATCTTCATGACGTGGGTTTGTAGAGGGGTGATGACGACGAAGAAGGCGAATCTGAACGAGAGCGATGAGAGAAGAGAAGAAAGGAAGAGACGCGATCAGCGAGGTTGAAAGATCGTCGATGCGATTAGAGGATTGTTCACTCACCCAGCCAAGGCAGAAGGTCCAAGGTTGAGGCAGAGAAGAATGAGACAGACGATAGCTTGGATGGGCTGCGAAGGTGAAAGAGGTGGGTCGATCGAAGAGAAAGGAAATCCGTTAGACGCGTTTGGAGCTCACGATATCGTAGGAACGCGAGCTGGAGGGGTGGGACGAGAAGGAGGAATAGAAGAATAGGTATACTTACTGATACCCAGACCTGTCAGTCAAGCACGCGAAGAGGAACGAGGGACAAGTACGCTCCAGTCAGTCGGCGCGTTTCGAACCCAAAGCCAACCACGACTCCAGCTCGGATTCCCGTTCCCCAAGCACTCACCAAATGGAAGAACCCAGCCGCGAAATCAATCCTCGACACATCCGTCGAGATATGGTTGATGAGTTTTCCATTTCCTAGACCTTCAACTCGAGCCTTCCCAGTGAGTTTGACGCTTCGTTCGTAGATGGCGGCGATGAGAGCTCCTCGAAGGAGGACTCCGGTGGTGGTGGAGCGGAAGAAGAAGGTGTGATTGCTGCAAGCAAGGAATCGGGGGTCGAAAGTAGGGAGAAAGTGGTGGGGCGTCAGGGAAGGGTTTCTCTTTGCAGCAATGAGGAGAGAAGGGGAAAGACTCACCAAATCGAAGCAACGAGAATCATGAGCGACAAACCGATGGCTGCTCCGATTCCTCTACCAACGTTGGGTGCGGGATCGCCTGTAACAGATGAACGGAAAAAAGGAAAGAGAGGGGAAGGGAGCGTGAGTGAAGGTTGAAAGAGAGAAAGGTGAACTGGACGAGAGGAAGGAAAGGAAAGACGAACCGTTAGCTCGAGCAGTAGCTTGAAGCTTGACGAATTGGATGATCCACTTGACGAGGAGGGGAGAGCACATCTGAGTGACATCTCCAATGACTGCGAGGGTAAGAAGAAGTAAAGGGAAAGAAAGACGCGTCGCGTCAGCTCTTCTCGTCCGATCCCTTCCCGCGTTTCCCATCCCTTCCTCCTCTCCAGTCACCCCGTTCAAAATGACCTCTACAGCCAGAAAGAAATAAATCTAAAACTGACTCTTGTACAGCCCTCCAATCCAAAACCACCTCAGGAAAACCTCGTTACAACTCATCACCAAACTAGCCTCCTTTCTCCCCTCCCTCCCCTCCTTCCAAGCCTGCTGATTCCCCTTCCCCAAAGCCCACTTCACCCTCCTCACCATTCCAGGCCCGACCTCCCCCCTTTCCAACCTCGCGTTGTACTCCTCCGCCTCAGCACATCGACGGTCCCAGATCTGGTTGAGTTTCGCTGCGAGGAGAGCTGTATCCTTGGAGGGGTCGAGTTTCCACATGTCTGTTGCTGTGAGGGGACGTTTTTGTCCTAGGATGAGCATTGGTTCGACCCAGTTGAAGATGTGGCGGGCTGGGTGAGGGAAAAGAAGAGAAGGAAGGAATGAGCGAAGGGAGGGGAGGAAGGAAGTCTGAGCGCGACAGAGTTGAGAAAACGCACAGATGATTCCAGCCTCTCCTTCTGGAGAAAGTACGGCGTCATCCATCGTTTTGGGAGGAGGAGGAGGAGGGATCGAGGGACCGGCGTAGGGGATGAAGGAATACCTGGGAGAGAAAAGCGACAGAAGGTTGTTCAGCGGTCGATGAGCGGCCTTTTCCCACCCGGTCGAAAGCGAGGGTGCTGCTCCACTGAGGAAGTCTCGAAAGCCCTTCTGCCTCGCGCCAGGATCGTAGGAGAAGCTTCGCTCTCCGAGGTTGCAGCAAGAAGTGTGGCAGAGCAGGTGGAGAGCTCGGAGGAAAGGGAAGGGCTGGGCGAAGGAGGACGACGACGCGAGCTCGAGTCCTTCCTCCCACGGACAGATCCGACGCTCTTCTCTCTCGAACCACGTGAAAATCTTCTTCGAAATAGACTCACCAAGGTTTCTTGACAACCTCCTTGTCCTTCTGGAGCTCTCCCTCCTCTAGATCCAGCTCCTGCTTCCCTCCAGCACCGTCCTTTCGGTCCGCTTCAAACTCTCGTCCGTCCGGTGGAGCCTTGTCCTTCTCGTCTCTCTCCCTCTCCCTCGAAGACGCGATAGCAGTCGTGTCGCTCCCGGCTGAGGAGAGTACAGCTTCGTGGTCGTTCGAAGTCACCGTCATCGCTGAACGGGAAGCCGGGGGAGGGGAGGGGGTCGTGGTTGAAGGTCAGGGAGTTGGGAGGAGTGGGAGGAAGGTCAAATCCTCCCGCGGGCAACGCCGTTGAAGCTGACAGAGAAAGGCCAGGCAAGAAATTGTTCAAAAAGATCAGGATCAAAGGCTGGTCGCTATCTTATCAGTCGGAGTTCGGGAGGATCTAAATGAGCTGTGTATGACGGAAGCGAGCAAAAATGAGAGCACGACATGAGGCGTCGATCTCGCCTCACTCTGGTCGTTCGAGCTCACCAAGTTCAGCTCCTTCCCTTCCTTCCCTCCCAACAGCCAGCATGTCCCAAATCACCTTCTCCCCTTCTTCGAACTCGTCTCTCTCCTCCACTCCCTCCCACGTAGACCTTGTAAACAAACCCTCCGCTTCTTTCTTACTCTTTCAACCTCCTTCCTGACTCTCTCTCTCTCTCCGATCTTCCCTTCCCTTCCCTTTCTTTGCTGCAGCTGGTCCTGGGAGCTGGCTGGCTGAGTCAATTCCTCCTCCCTCTTCTCGTCACTCGCAACGTATCCTACGCTGCTACCACTCGGACTGGAGAATCCCACTACCCCGATCTTCCTTCGAGCTCTCCTCTCCTCAAGTTCGCGTACGACCCCAAAGCATCCGTCGAGGAGGTTGCTTCCCTCTTCTCCTCCCTCCCTCGAGCAAAGACGGTCCTCGTCACCTTCCCAATCGTAGAACCAGGAGCCAACAAGGTTCTCGTGGAGGGTTATCTCGCAGCTGGGAAGGCTAAGGAGGAGAAGGTCGAGGAGACTTTGTGGATCCGACTGGGATCGACGGGACTTTGGAGTGTGAGTTCATCTCTCTTTCTCCTTCTCGAAGTGCCTTTCTTCATTTACACTGAACTGAACCCATACATGTCTCCATGCTCGTTCTTTTCGTAGGCCGATGCTCTCCAAGCCTCCCCTCAGATCTTCGACCGTCACTCTCCCATCCCATCCTCCAACGCTCGAGGTGTCTCCGAAGTCGAGTTCCTCGAGCTCGATCTCCCTAAAACAACCACTACCGTCCTCAACCTCGCTGGTCTCTGGGGAGGAGAACGAATGGTTAAGACCTGGGTTTCGAAGGTCGCTCCTAACAAAAAGACTTTGAAGAACAAAGGGTCGTTGCACATGAGTGAGTCGACTTTCGATCTTCCGACTTCAATCTTCCATCTCCTTTTCGCTCTTTCTCTCTCTCCTTCCTTCCTCCCTCCTTTTGTCCACTAACTTCCTGCCCCTCCTTTCCATCCTTCCTTCACCCTCGTCTAACACAGTCCACGGCCAAGACATCTCCCTCTCCCTCCTCAACCTCCACCTCTCCCCCCATCTCCTCCCGCCTTACACCTCCTCCTCCGCGCGCCGGTTCATCCTCACCGATACTCGCCTCTACGACTGGTGGGATCTCGCTTCGTCCTGGGGCATGGATGGGCAAGCTCAGTGGGTCAGGGAACTGATGAGGGAGGAGAAGGTGGTATCGTTGCCGAGGAGCAAGGAGGAGTTGGGGAGGGTGTTGGATTCGAGGGAGTACTGGGAGTTGTTTGGAGAGGGTGTGCAGTTTAGGAGGTTGGAGTGAGAGAGGGGGAGGGAGGGAGGAAGAAAGGATGAATGAGTCTTGCACTCTTTGGGAGGTCGTTGTGAGGAAAGATCAGGAGGGGCAGAGAAGGGAAGAGACGCGTCGAAAAAAGCACAGAGGCGGGACGAACTGTCGGTCGCTCTTCTCAATCACATCCTAGATTCCGCGAATTGAACAGGTCATCTCGAGTCCCACCCAGCCTTTTCCTGGAGAAAAACTCCCTATTTTACAGAAACGTGACACAAACAAGTAACGGGAAGGAGCAGGGGCGGGAGAACTAGATGTCCGAAAAAGAGATAGAGGGAGAAGGAGTTCGTGGCAGACATGTATGTGGGAAGGAAGCATAGGACTGATGACAGAGAAAGACATGTAAGGAAGAGCATGAAGGGCAGGTATGTTTGAGAACCGAAAACCGGAGAACGAGAAACGAGATTATCGTCGAGGAGCTTGAACTCCGTAGCAACTGCAGGAGATGGAACACAGGATGCGGGAGGGTCAGCATTCCTATCATGAGGAGGCTCCAAATGAGAGAGGGATACAAGAAGAAGAAGCAAAGGACTCACTCAGGCCAATCCTCGACGACAACTCCTCCTCCTCCGTCGCTCCCTTCTTCCATCTCCTCATCCTCCTCATCCTCAAGCCTCCTCTCCTTCCCTCCTCCCTCCCCCTCACCCACAGCACTCGCATCCCGTCCCCGCTTAACTCCCCTCTCGACCTTCTTCGCGGTCTTCTTGAGTCCGATCCTGGGTGGAACGAAGAACCTCTCGACTCCCTTGCGGCGAAGGATCGCGCGTGGGTTGGAAGGAGGAGTGGGAGGTTGCTGGTGGTAAGTTGGGAAGGGGATGTGGTGGTGGGAAGAGGAGCCGCTGGGGTTGCTGGAGGAGGAAGAAGTCGGATGAGGGTTGAGGAGAGAGGAGATGGGGATCGAGGAAGCAGACGCGTTGTTGGCGTTGACGTAGGAGGGTGGAGGCATGGGGAGCGGCTGGAGCGAGAGGAAAATATCGAAGGAAGGGGTCAGCGAAGGGAGTAGAAAGGGAGAGCGAGAGATAAAGACGCACCTGAGCGAGTTCCGGAACTCCCACGAACGACACGACCGATTCGAGGAACCTGAGAGCGGCTCGCTCGACGGGCTGAAGAGGATACTTGGCAGCGAGAGAGGAGAAGTGATCCTTGAGCGTTCGGGTGTGAGAGTCGACAGTGAGGAACTAATGAAGCAAAGAAATAGAGAGCGAAGTCAGCCACGAAGATGAGGGAAGAGACGCGTCGAGAATCGAAAAGACTCACCTCCTCGCACCTCTCCTCCATTTCCTTCTCGAACTCCTTCCTCCTCTTCCCCCCATCTCCCCTCCCACCAAACAACTCCCATCCAGCATCCTCCAGCCCTCCGATGACGGCCGGCACTCCGCCTCGGCGTCCCTTCCTTCTCACTCCTCCTCTCCCAACTCCGAGCACAAGTTCAACCGCCTCTCCACCCTTCCATCCGAACTCTCCGAATCCCTCGATGCAAACCTGAGTGAGGAGAGCGCTGAGAAGAGCGTACCAGGCCCGCGAAGGTCGAGCGAGGTGCTGTCGAGAGGAGAGACGGGAGGAAGGTCCTCGTCGCGAGGGAGTTGGGATGGGAGTTGGAGAAGGAGAGCGGGAGGGAGGTTGGGAGGAAGGATAGAGGTAGGTTGGGTTTCGAATGGCGATGGGGTGGTGAGTATGGTGGGAAGAGGACGAGAATGTGGCGGAAGAGGTAGGGATTGAAGAGGAAGAAGAGCCGATGGTGTTCGACGAAGTGGAGGCTGTCGCGTTAGGTTTGACTCCGCCCCCCTCGTCGTCCGATCCACAAACACTCCCCTCAGAATCACTCGTCCAAACTCCTACATCCGACCCTGCCAACCCCATCCCAGCGAACATCTGGCGAGAGAGAGTTTTCCCCCGTCGATTCTCCACTCGAACCACCGTCCCTTTCCCAACTCCCTCCGTCGCGCGCTGGCTCAACTGGAGGAAGAGTTTGAGGAAGCCCATCATCCTCCCCAACCCTTCTCCGTTCACGATGACCTGCTCGGGAGACTCGACGACGTCCCACCATTTCCTCGCGGCAGGCTCGAGTCCGGCTGCGACTCCTGGAATCGAAGAGGACGAGGAGGACGAGGTGAATGGAGGACGGGAGCGTGGTTGATGGAAGGAGGTTGGAACGTCGCTTTGGATTCCAGCGTCGAAGAGGACCTTGGCTCGTCCTACTGCTTTCCTGGTTCGAGGACCTTCGACTTCGAGGTTGGAGGAGGAAGAGGAGGAGGAAGGGAAGGAAGGCATGGTCGCGATCGATCCCGACGGACCTCCGAGCTGCCTCGACGCTTGACTCTGACCCCCAGCGAAAGCCCAAGGGCCTTCGGGTCCTGCTGCTCGTGGAACTTGATCCCAAATGCTTCCTCGAGGGGGTTGAGGAGGTTGTCCGGGTCCTCGAGAGTGGTCGAGGAGGGGATGGACGGACGCGACCGCTGTGGCTGAGGCGGAACCGGGTTGGACTGAAGGTTGGGCGGAGAGTTGAGGGATGGGAGAGGAAGAGATGGGCGAGAGGATGGAGTTGACTTTGAGAAGGGATTCTGGGAGGGTTGGGTTGTAGGCTGAGGGTGGAGAAAGGCGTGCGGGTGGTGGAGATAGGGAAGGAGACAAGAGGAGGTCGAGTCCTCCCGAGATGAGGAGTCGAAGTTGGGTCGAAGGAGGAAGGAGGGGAGGGACGAAGATGTCAGAGACGACGGTGGAGTTGGAGTTGGAGGAAGATGGGGAGGATGAAGATGGGGCATTCGAGTTTGTGGTTGTAGGGGTGGCAGAGGAGAGAGGATCGTCGATGATCATGTCGGCTGAAGTCGAGGAGGAGCTGAGCTCGACGTCTCCTTCCTCCCGTTCGACCTCCGAGTCTTCGTCCGACTCCTCGTCGTTCAGGTTAAGTTTTTTTAACAGAGCACCCAAGACCCTCTCGGTGCCTTCGACCTTCTTAGTCTCCTCCTCCTCCTCTCCCTTCCTCCCGTTCTCGTCCCACCCTCCACCTCCTCCTGGTCCTCCTCCTCGACGCGGTTTCTCCCGACTCTGCTTCTTCTCCTTCTTCCCTCGTCCCCGCCCGTATCCTAGGTTGTCTTCGAGCTCCTCGTCTTCACTGCCTTCCTCTGCCGCCCACTCGGCTTGAGCGAACGGAGAGGGAGGATCCATGCCGAGTCCAATCCGACCGAGAAGGATGCGAGAGTTGGCTTGGAGGTAGAGGAGGTGGTCGAGCAGAAGCGTCGTAGAGCTTCCTTCCGGTTCGTGCGAGGACGAGGAAGAGCTCGCGTACAGCAGTACTGCGGAGGGGTGTTGGTAGGGCATCTCGAACGATCAAACCGAGCGAGGGGGAGGAGGGGAAAGGGAGGAAGGGAAGGGAGCAAAGAGGAAAGGGTGAAGGTTGAGGTCAAGTCGTGATCGTCCTGAGGTCTCGAGTGCTGACTTCTCCTCCGAGGGCTCTCCTCCCTCTTTTTTTTTTGCCGCCTCGAAAACCCGAACGGATGGAGCAAAGAATACGTATGCTTGACCAGATCGTAAAGTTACGCCGCGCGATCCGATAGAACTGTTTTCCCAACTGGCTCGTCGAGAAGGAGCAGGATCAGGCTGGTGGCGCGTTAAAAGTAATAAGGAGAAGGGAGAGGGCGAGATCCGCTGGATTCTCTCGAAAATGAGGTGGTGAAGGCGAGATGAGCTTGACCGGAAGCTTTTACTGAAGACGATTCAAAGATGTCAAGAGTCTTATGGAGAGAGGGAGACGCGTCGGCGTGTTTACCGTCCCTCGTTCGTCTTTTCCCTCATTTGGGATATCAAGTTCTCAACGCTCTTCCAGATCTTCCTCCGGACCCCAGGTCAGGCCCAGGGAGCATTGAGCTTTTGGGACACCGAGACGTTTGAAGTGATAAGCCATGGAAAAAGACCCAAAGATGAGGGTTGGTTGATTCGACGAAGGGAGAAGCAGATCCAGCTGTACCATCGCGTCGAGCTGATTTTCACGTCGAGAAACACATTTTGCTGAGATGACGGCCAAATTTAGAGAGACTGCTGATGGCCCGCAAAAAAAGCGACGACAACAGAACCGACAACCCAAGCGATTTACGGGCGGGTCGCGTTTTCTCTCCTCCGGTTCCTTTCTGGCCTCTTCTCGCCGCTTCGAGTCTTTCGGAGCTGGGAATCGACAGCTAAAAACTGGTTCATGGCTGCTTGTGAGGAGGCTGTGGAGAAAGAGAAGACTGCGCGGAACGGGTTGTAGAAACCACGACGCGTCGTGCTTCGACAGCACTTCCTCTGCTGCCGCTGAGCTTCTTCGTCTGCTGTGTTTATTGAAACGCCAAAAGGCAAGATTGGGAATCGAACCCAGGTCTTAACGAGGACGACCAAAAGAAGAGAACGACAGACCCCGCGAAGGGGAGGAAAAGAGGTGAAGACGGATGAAAGATGCGTCGCCGAGGATGGGACGCGTTGCAGTCTTAAAGAGATCCAGCGGTTGAAGTGCAGATTGGGTACTCCGCTCAAGCTCATTGAAAGGGAAGGATGAGCTCGATAGCTTCACGTTCTTGGGCAGGGCTACGTATTCTGCTCCCTGCTGTAAGAAGAAAGCATACCTGGAAAGGAAGAGGATCGACGCGTCCCCTCGTCTCTCGAAGCTTTGCAGCTCCCACTGTCCTCCCCTTTCCACGAAGCTCCCATATTTGAAGCTTCGTATAGATCTGAGTTTTGAGGCACTCGCTTTTTTTCCTAAGAGAAGGAGGGAGAGGAGACAAGGGAAAGTCGCGACGATGTTGAACGCGCTCGCAGACCGCAACGTTTTTTTTGTTTTTGTTTGTATTTGATCCATCGTATCACCTAGACTAGAACTTACCGAAGACGATGTTGGGGGAAAAGATAGTGGAGAGAAAGAGTGAGAGATGAAGAGTATAGAGTATAGAAGCGGTGGGAAGAGAAGAGAGAGGGAGGGGGAGAGAGAGAGCAAAACGAGATCCAGCATCTGAGATTCTCATTATATTTCTTATCTTGAGCTTAATGTTCACTTGATAAGTCAACATAGGTATGGTGAAGTGGCTATCATTCGCGCTTGCCATGCGTGAGGCAGGGGTTCAATTCCCCTTACCTATATATTTTTTGGCATCACCCGCCTTTTTTTTTTTTTTTTTTTTTTTTTGCGCGCTCGCCAAGCTCGGCGATATCTAAACTGGAAGCAACAACAACAAGGAAAGAGCGGCCAAAGAAGAGAGCCCTCAAGGAGAAGAAACGAACTCCAACTTGATACCTGAGGTCGAGCTCGCCTTTCCTCCCCTTCCTCCTTCCCCTCCTCCCGCTCAACGCCCATGAGCTTCTTCCGTCCATCTTTGCGGGCAACTTCTATCACCAGCACCACGTTCAGTATAAGAATGTCCTCATCAGCTCAACCTATACGACTCGCCATTCTGGACGACTACGCTGAGTGGGTCGAATCATAAGTGGAGGGAGGGAAGGGAAAACCAAGCTCATCATGAAGCTGACTTGCTTCCTTCGTTCCCTCCTTGCCTGCTACAGACTTGCTCTTTCTTTGGGAGACTGGTCCAAGGTCAAGGAAGCCGGAGTCGAGCTTACCGTATTCAAAGATACCCTTCTAGACGAGGAGAAGCTCGTTGAGAGACTTAAGCCCTGTGAGTTTCCCGTTCATCTCCTAGCTCCCAGAGGGTCGACTTGCCGTACGACAGATAAACCTGGCGTCGCAGTGGAGTCTAGGAGGCATCTTATAGAGCGTGGGACTGTCCAATCTGGCAGAAGACGCATCAGAACTTCTCAATCTTCTCGTCCCGTTCAACTCCGAGCTCACCTTCCCTCCCTTCCTCCCTCCCTCTTTTCCATCCCCCTCCTCCCGCTCCTGCAGTCACCATCATCTCCACCATGCGCGAACGAACAGCCTTCCCACCCTCTATCCTCTATCAACTTCCCAACCTCAAACTCATCACTACCACAGGTCTTCACAACCGATCCATCTCCCTTCCCACCACCTCCGCCCAATCCATTCTCGTCCTCGGAACGAACGGAACTCCTCCAGCGTCAGAAGGGCGAACGGGAGATGCTACGAACGAGCATTGCTGGAGTCTAATCCTTGCTGCGATGAAGAATGTGGTGTCGGACTCGAAGTGGATCAGGGACGGAGCTGGGAGGGAGGGGAAGGTTTGGCAGCAAGGGACGAACCCTGGACTGAGGTGAGTTTGAGCTGTTTGGGGGAGGGAGGAACGGACGAGAAGCTTTGGTTGGGAGAGAGACTCATTGGACATGCGTTTCCTTGCATAGAGGGAAGACACTCAGTATCCTCGGGTTCGGTAGACTCGGTCAGGCTCTTCTACCCGTCGCACGAGCGTTTGGATTCAAGATTCTGGTCTGGTCGCCCAACCTCACCCCCGAGAGGATCGCTCCCTTTGGAAATGATATCTGTGAGCTCAAATAATCCTTCACGTATCCTCTCTATCTGTTTACGGAGAACTGAGAATTCTGATTCGTGTCGCTGCATCGTCTTCGGTTTCAGCCCTCGCGTCCTCTCTCGAGCACCTCCTCTCCTCCGCCGACATCCTCACCCTTCAGCTCGTCTACTCTCCCTCCACTCAGCATATCATCGGAAAGAAGGAGCTCTCGTTCTTGAAGCCGAGCGCTTTTTTGGTCAACACGAGTCGAGGAGGCTTGATCGACGAGCCGGCTCTGGTCAACGCGTTGAAAGCGAAGAAGATCAGGGTGAGTTCCTTAGCTTCAGTCGCTTCCTTCAGAAGAGATCATCTGATCTACCTATGCTAATTCGCTGGTGCTGTTTGGGTTGCTGCTTCGTTCTCAGGGAGCTGCCCTCGACGTCTTCGAGACCGAGCCTTTCGTCGAGCGAAACCCGTTTGAAGGGTTACAAAATGTGACGTGAGTTCAGGCTTCTCTCCTGTCACTTCTTCAGCACGCAAGGTTATATCTCCTCTTCCGCGAGGACGCCGGAGCCTCGTCTAACCAATGACATCAATCCTGAATCTTTGTTCTTCCACCGCGCTCTTCCAGATTGACTCCTCACATGGCCTACTCGACGGACGAGACTCTCGATATCTGGTGGAAGGAGACCGTCGAAAACGTCGAGAGCTATCTGGAGGATGGTGGGGTTCGCTCGAAGTCGAAGGGGAGGGAGTTGAAGGGTTGAGCGACGATGAGAGAGACGCGACGCGGCCTTTTGACGATGGGATAGACAGATCTAGATGATCAATATGTGCTGCGTATATATAAGTATCGAGGATGAAAAGGATCTGGACTGAACGCTGTCATAGATAATAGTAGGGCCGTCGTGAAGGACCGTTCTCGCCGGGACCCTCCGACGAGCTCAAGTTCAGTTTCCTCCTCCTCCTCCTCTTCCCTGCTCCTTCAAACGCCCAGCTCGCCCTTGATGGCTCTCATTTCAGATGTCTCGTAAGTCTCCTTCCCTCTATCTTTCCCTCTCCCAGAGTTGACTCGTGCTCTTCTCACTGCAGCTACGTTCTCCACAACCTTCGCCTCTCCCATCTGCGAGCTTCGACCGATCCGATCTCAGCTGGAGTGATTGACCTCAAGGAGGGGTTGGCCGGAGATGGAGATTGGGTTAGAGCGAGTGGAGGGAGAGATTCAGAGAAGTGAGTACTGAGGGTCGCCTTTGGGTGGGGAAGGAGGACGAGAAGAGAGATGCTGAAGGGAAAAGGGGAGCGAAGGAGTGAAGGAAGGAAGGGGGTTGAGCTCGGACAGCTTCCCTTCCTCGGCCCTCTTCGATCCTGGCAGACATGGAAGCCCCGGCGAGCTCTACCACACGCACGAAGCTGATATGTGTTCTCTTCACTCCCGTTAGATGGCCTGAACTCGATGCTGTTCACTCCCCTCTTCCCACTCAAGCGACGTTCGACAGCCTGCCCTCCAGACGACCTCGACTCAACCGAAACGCTTCTTCAACATCCTCCCGCAAACAACCAGCACCACGCCCAGCCATTCCAGCCACTCTCCAAGGTGTTTCAGAGGTCGGAGAATCTGGAGGAAGCCAACTCAAGTACACCAAGACGATCGTTGGACCGGGAAGGACTGGAGGGATGGGCATGAGGGTCGATGGGATGAGGAGGCTCGCTCGTAGACCAGACGGGACTGGGACACCTGGGGAGGGTTCTAGCAATGGGATGACAGCTCGGGAGGAGGAGGAGTCGGCTGGAGAAGGCGAGGTCAGAATCCAACCTGCAACAGCGTCGGCGGGGACAGGAGGAATCGGAGGTCTTCGAGCTCTCGAGTCGTCGCTGGGAGCTGCTCCTCCCTCCCTCGCCTTCAAGGCAGGAGAAGCTTCACATCATCGACGTCGACTCCGGATCCGTACAAACTCTCAGGAACCCATCAGCTCCTCTCAACTCTCTGCAACACCCTCAAATCAATCACCACTCCCTTCTCCCTCTGCCAAAGCCATCTCCTCGGACGACCCTTACTCCCCTACCTCCCCGTCATCCCTCCGAAACCCTTTCCGTCCCTCTCGACCACCTCGCACCCCCACCTCTCAGTCTCAATCATCGGAAGGAGGAAGAACAGGATCCTTCGTTACCTCTCCAAGCCTCATCGAAGGACCATCCTCCTTCGGCGAGTCGAGGTCGCCTCGGACTCCAGCTCCTCGAGGAGGATCGAACTCCACCCTCACAGGACCTCGTCGAAGAAGATCAGATTCAGCACCCCTACCCACTGTTGCTTCACCTACCACCTCCGTCTCAACACCAGAGATCTACCATCCTTCCCCAGGCGAGGACGAAACGTCGGTCTCCGCTTCCATCAGCAACGGCGCATCTGGATCTCTTCTCGACGGAGAGGGAGAGGATGAGGATCGAGACCTGGACGAGGACGAGGAGTTCTTGGATGATGGGGACGAGGAGTACGACGACGAAGACGATTTGGGAGTGGACGAGAGAGCGCCGCCTGTGGACAGGCTTCCGCTGGGGTCGATGTTGTCTGGAGGAGATGACGATGTTGACGCGAGCGATGGGGAGGTTGGGATTGTGAGGGAAGAAGAGGACCTGCTGGCAGGATTCCGGGAGGATGGGTTCATCGAGGATCAGGCGGAGGAAGAGGGAAGAGAGGCGGTCGTCGTTGGGAGCTCAGGTTTGGTCGAACCAGGAGAAGACCAAGTTGTGGAAGGAGTGGATCGCTCAAAGTACGTATTCTCGGCAGTACACAGTCTTTCTCAGTCTCGCTCGTTGGTGTTGGTGTCCAGATCCAAGCTGAACTGTTTCTCTTTTCTTCTCCTTCGTCCAACAGACGTCCCCTCTCAACTCACCCCCCGCCTCGCTCAACTCCCTCTTTCTCCTTCGCTCGCTCCAAAATCCCCACTCCCCCGCTCACCAACACCATATCCTCTCTTTCCCTCGTCTTCCAAGCCCACAACACCAAAGCTCCCACGCCCTTCTCGACCTACGCTCGAATCGCGTCTGCTCAACCTCCCACCGCTCCCTCCCTTTCCCTCTCGCTCTACTTCCCTCACTCCAAAATGCCAACTAAACCCATCAAGACGTCCGTGCGAAAGGACTCGACGGTGGAAGAGGTCGTTGGATACGGTCTCTTCTTGTACTCGGAAGAAGGTCGACAGCCGAAGCTGGATGAGGGACGAGAGGAGGAAGGAAGGGAGAGAGATATCAGGTTGAACACCGTCGGTTGGGGTTTGCGGATCGTCGAAGATGATGGAGAGGTTGACGAGGATTTCCCAGGTACGTTTATATTTCCCCATCGATTTCTTACTTTGTTCCCGAGCTGATCGTCTCTCGCTGGACTCTTCCAATCCAGCTCTCGACAGGGAAGCCAACGCCGCCAAGTTCTCGTTCCTCGAGTTCGCCATCACTGAATCGACGTCTTCACAGAGTAAGCTCGACAACGCTCATACTCTGTTCCATGACCTTAGCTGATTTCATTTGATCTATCGCTTTCGCAGTCGCTCAAAACCTCCAGAAGACTCCCCTTCCCTCGCGTCCCACCGCCGTCGCCAACAAGTCCGCTTCGTCTCTCGCTCCTCCTTCGTCAACAGCGCCAGGCAGCTCTCCTCAAGGTTCCTTCGGAGGCGGATCCGTCTCTAACAGCTGCGCCGAACTCAGTCCCATGGTCCGAGTCGGAGAAGGAGGAGTCATCGTTCTTCTCAAGATCAACGTGAGTTCTTCGTCTTTTTTCGATTCCCTTGAGTTCAGCCCGTGCTCTCACGCTGATATCTTCCCGTTTTCCTCTCCGATCTCTTTTCTCCGTCAACAGGTCGTCAACACCGCCGACATCCGTTTCTCGACGACCGTCAGCGTGTGAGCTTTGGTCTCCTTCTCCTCGGAAGGTCGTCTTTCTTGACGGCTTATTCGACTCGAGACTGATCTCACTCTTCCATTCTTCTCCCTCAGATCGTCGAAGACCTACCTCGCCGACGTTCTCGAGCTTGTCTGCAGAAAGAAACGAATCCCAAATGGACCCGAGGATTGGGTCCTTTGCCTCGCCGACCTCTCGTTCATTCTTCCTCTGGATCGAACGGTCGAGAGTTTGATGGGAGTCACCGATCTCGCGCTGGTGAAACGCACCTGGGCCGTTAGTCATGGCTTGAAGGGTGGGAACGAGAAGGGTGGAGATCCCAACGGTACGTCGAGCTCAATTCCCAAGTCTCCGTCGTGTGGAAGAGGTCTGGAGATGAAGACTGATCGCTGTCTCTCACTTTCCCCTCCCAGCATCCGTCTTCAAAGATTTCCATCAGCCGGATCAGGTCAAGATGGTCTCTGCTTTCGACTCGACGTACAAGGTGAGTTTGGGACGATCAATCGCTCGAATCGATCAGCTCTTTCTGACTCCATTCTCTCCTTCTTCTCTTCGCGTCTGTAGAAATACACCGTTCAACGGAAGGCTCCCATCGGTCGACACGAGAGGATTTTGGCCATCGACGGAGACTACGTTCACGTCGTGAGCCTTCTTCTTCCCTTCTTCTTCTTCGTCGTCCGACTTCTCCATCGAGCTCACCTCTTCTTGCCTCTCCGGCGATCTCCCTTTCTTCGCAGATGCCTTCCGAGAACCGAACCCACGGCTTGGCCTCCTACATGCGAACTGCTTCGTACCACATCACCTCGATCCTCGGAGTCAAGCAGTCTAGGAAGAATCCTGCCAACTTCAAGCTCATCGTCAACAAGGACGGCACCTCGACGAAGAGATACGAGTTCGAGGGAGAGAACGGTCGTGTCGTCTCGGAGATCGTGGGAATCATCAAGGATCTGATGCGTCTGTATCTTCCCGAGCGAGAGCAACCGGACAATCTCCTCATGCCTACTTCCCCATCCAAGCTTCGACGACATCCTGGCGTGTAGAATCCGTTTCATCTGCATCTCTTCTTCCTTTATATCTCCTCCTCTTCACACACGACGCGTCTTCCCTTTTCTTTCTTTACGAATGCTTATGAACGAACGACTTTGCTCTCTCCTTCTCGATTCTGCGCGAGTATGAAGCACATATATTCCGCACATATTATGACGATAACAAAGTAAGTCTCAGGAGGATACATGATCTAAGCGAGCGTGCACTGGAAAGAGAAAGGAGAGAAAGCGAGATGAAGGTCAGTCTGACGCGATATAAGGTCGTTAGCCACGAACTAGGAAAAATTATGAGCTTACCTGAGCGTTGAGAGCGTTCTGGCCTCCGAGGTGGATGTACAGAACATTGGAAGTGGAGGGAATCTCCTGAGACTCGACCAGCGAGATCAAACCAGCCATGCTCTTTCCCTCGTAGACCTGATCGGTGATGAAGGCCTCGGTCTCGGCAGCCTGCAAAATAAAATGCACTGGAGGTCAGCTTCGTTGATGGGATCAGAAGACGATAAGAGGAGGAAAGCGGACGAACAATCTTGATCGCCTTCAGCGTGGCCTCATCGGCGAGTCCGTAGATCCCAGCGTTGAATCGGGCATCGAGAACAACCTCGGAATCCTCAATTGGGGGAAGGCCGAGCATCTTGGCAGTGGAGGAAGCGATGAAGTGGACCTGCAGGAGGGAAAGGGCAAAGGTCAGTTGGAAAGAGCAAGACGCGTTCAAGTCCGAAGACGAGCAACCTAAACTCACCTGCTTCCAAGTAGCCTCCTCCTTGCCACTGGCATCGATTCCGATAACCTTCCTAGCCCTCTTTCCCTCAAACTTCTCCAACGCGGCTCCGACCACCAATCCAGCATGCGAAGACCCGGTGACAGAACACACGATGATAGTGTCGAAGAAGACTCCCAGCTCCTTCTCCTGGGCCTCGATCTCTAGGAACGAACGAAGAAGGCCACAGGCTCCGAGAGGGTGTAGAGAGGCTCCGGCGGGGATAGCGTAAGGCTATAAAAGAGGAAGAAACGAAGGTGAGCTTTCGCTCTTGAGGGAAGGGGGAGTGAAAGTTCAGCTCACCTTTCCGCCCTTCGACTTGACGTCCTCGACAGCGTTGGCGAGGGAGGGCTTGTGCTCGATTCCGAAACCAGCATCCACGAGACGAACATCACCTCCCATCAATCGAGAGAGCTGAGGAAATGAAAGAAAGAGGATCAGGCGCTGCCGAAGTCGCGTCGCGAGAGGAAAAGACGACGAACCTGGATGTTTCCGACCAAACCGTAGACAGCCTGATAGCAGGCAACAAAGGGAAAGTTCAGCTCGTATCGAGGAGACGTATTTGAAAGACGAGGCTCACCTTCTCAGCGTCCGAAACGGGGATTGTTCCCTCGAATCCGTCTAGCGGAACCCATCTGAAAGGAAATAAACCCTCGTCAGTTTTGTGTTCTTTGGAGCCGAAGGAAAGTGTTCCCGACTCACTGCTCTTGAACGGTAACGGCTTTGAGCCCACAAGCGACGGCGACAGCGGTAACGGCTCGAGTGTGGTCTGGACGAGCGAGAAAGAGGGAGGAACAGCGAAACGATGAGCGAACTATATTGCGAGAGATCTATTTTCTCAAGATGGAAGATAAGACTCACTACTCTGGATACCTCCGATGGATACGAGCGTATCAGCTCCTCGAGAAATGGCATCGGCAGCAAGGTACTCGAGCTGTAAAGGAAAGGAAGAGCGGCGGAGGAATCCGAAGTGAGCCTTCTGTCTGCATCCCCAACCAACAGTGACCGTTTTCTCTCTCCTCAGCGTCTTGAGTATGCATAAGAAGACAAGCTTACCTTTCGGACTTTGTTTCCTCCACCAGCAAGAGGAGAGTTGCAGTCCTCCCTCTTAGCCCAGATCTGAGCTCCGCCCAATCGCTTCGTGAGTCGGTCGAGTCGTTGAATGTGGGTAGGGTAGGGGAAGGTAAGACTAGATAGAAAGTCAAGAAGGAAGTGGAAGAAGGGAGATGAGTTCAGCTCTTCTCGGTTCGAAGGAGGGAGGGGAGAAATCAATGTAAGATGGAAAGAGGGAGGGGAAAGAAACGAGAGCTCACGTCTTTCGAGGGATGGCTTCGAAGGTTTCTCGCGGAGTAGGGGAAGACATGATGAAGCGAGTGGTTTGTAAAGAGGAGAAGGGGGAAGTGAGAGAAGATTGGTGTGATGGTTGATGGGAGAAGAGAGAAGAGAGGAGGAGCCAAGGAGGAAAAGTCAGAGCCGAAGAGGGAAGCTGAGCGCTATTTGGCCGTGGCCACAAGGTGGCCAGATCGCCGACTCTTTCAGCTGAATTACCGTCCTCTTTTTTCTTATCTCCTAGCTTGCCGTCTTCTGCGATGCAGAAGGACACGCGGATATATAATAGAGAGAGACGAAGCTATAAAAGCTGGCAAAGCCTGAACTGGAGATTCCCTCAACCTTTGCCGCTGAATCGACGATCAAGAGCCGTCGCGCGTAGTGAGGTCAACTTTTCTTTCGATCATGTCCAATGAGGCCGAGATGCGATGATGAGAGGGTCTCCAACACACAAGCGGCATTCAGTCCTGAAATAGAAGCTCGTTGAAGGATCAGGACCCTAGTACAGCTCGAACTCCAATCGCGACGCGTCTTCCCTCCCTTTCCCCTCGAGTCGCAGGTATAATCCTCAGACGTTCTTCCCTTCCCTCTCCATGTTCCAACCAGTCATCGATGTTTCATACATTCTCGTCCCAGTAGACCGCGAGTTGTTCCTCCATCGTCGCTGCAGTGTGAGGAGTGAAGCATCGTCAAAAACGGGTCGAGAAGAAGATCTGTCGACTGCAGCATCCATTGCTATGGAAGCTGTCTACCAGCTCCAGGAAATCTATTGCGGGTGAGCAGACGTGATGAGAGGGACGCTCGTGTTGACGTTATCGAGTTCCTCGACGATCTCTCGAGTCTCAGCGCGTCGACCGACACTTCCTCGCTGGTCAACCCTCCTCGACTTGTGCTGAGCAAGAAAGCACTCGGCTTCAAGAATACGAGCTCCTTCTTCCGATGATGAGTCAATGGGAGGGATAGTATACGAGCTGGAGGGTGAGGATTTCGGCGAAGGAGAGCAGGTGTTTCAGGGAGGACGCGAGGAATAAAATGAACAGATGTCGATGGCGAGAGACTAGGATCAGGATCTCATTCCTCGTCGAAGAATGCGAGGAGGAAGTAAATTATTCGCTGACTTCATCAGCAAACGAAGCGAGATCCCTTTCTCGTTCCTCTTTCCTCCTCCCTCCCTCTTTGCCTCAACTCACTCAGTGTAGTCGTCCAGAATGGCGAGTCATATGGGTTGAGCTGATGAAGATATTCTTATACTGAACGTGGTGCTGGTGATAGAAGTTGCCCGCAAAGATGGACGGAAGAAGCTCATGGGCGTTGAGCGGGAGGAGGGGAAGGAGGAAGGGGAGGAAAGGCGAGCTCGACCTCAGGTATCAAGTTGGAGTTCGTTTCTTCTCCTTGAGGGCTCTCTTCTTTGGCCGCTCTTTCCTTGTTGTTGTTGCTTCCAGTTTAGATATCGCCGAGCTTGGCGAGCGCGCAAAAAAAAAAAAAAAAAAAAAAAAAGGCGGGTGATGCCAAAAAATATATAGGTAAGGGGAATTGAACCCCTGCCTCACGCATGGCAAGCGCGAATGATAGCCACTTCACCATACCTATGTTGACTTATCAAGTGAACATTAAGCTCAAGATAAGAAATATAATGAGAATCTCAGATGCTGGATCTCGTTTTGCTCTCTCTCTCCCCCTCCCTCTCTCTTCTCTTCCCACCGCTTCTATACTCTATACTCTTCATCTCTCACTCTTTCTCTCCACTATCTTTTCCCCCAACATCGTCTTCGGTAAGTTCTAGTCTAGGTGATACGATGGATCAAATACAAACAAAAACAAAAAAAACGTTGCGGTCTGCGAGCGCGTTCAACATCGTCGCGACTTTCCCTTGTCTCCTCTCCCTCCTTCTCTTAGGAAAAAAAGCGAGTGCCTCAAAACTCAGATCTATACGAAGCTTCAAATATGGGAGCTTCGTGGAAAGGGGAGGACAGTGGGAGCTGCAAAGCTTCGAGAGACGAGGGGACGCGTCGATCCTCTTCCTTTCCAGGTATGCTTTCTTCTTACAGCAGGGAGCAGAATACGTAGCCCTGCCCAAGAACGTGAAGCTATCGAGCTCCTCCTTCTTTTCCAGTAAAGCACCAATCGTAAAAATCGTGAAACGGAAAAAAGCCTTTCTCTCTCCTCCCTTCCCTTCCATCCGACCCCCACCCACCGATCTCCACCCTCGTCCCTTCCACGTCTCACATGCCAACCACAATCCCCAACACAACGACCACGACCGCTCCCGTGAGCAGGGAGATGCCCATCACCGGGAGACGCGTCGCTGGGAAACGGTTGTGGATGAGATGGTGCTGGACGATGAAGTATCGGAGGCTTCCTGGGAAGCGAGAGAAGGTGGGTATGAGGGGGGAAGGGGGTGAGGGAAGAGGAGAGGGGAGAGGAAATCAACGAAAAGAGGAAGAGTCAGCTGGAGTTGGCTTGAAGGGAGGGAAACCGACCGGAAGAAGGAAGAAGGGTCGGAGGAGCTGGGAGAGTAAGTAGCACGAAAACCGGGACGAACCTATCAGTAAGATGATGAATCCAAGCCTGTTTGCATACAATCAAAAAGAAGACGAAAGTCAGCTCGACGTCTACGTTCGCGTCGTGCCCTCCTCTCCTCTCCTCCTCCTCCTCGCCCGTCTCTCCCTCTTCCCATCCTCCAGCTCAGCCTACTCACCCAATCAAAATGCCCCCTAACGGTCTCGCAAACCTCTTGTTCCCGTCACTCCTACTCAGCACACTCAGAATATCCCGGTACACCACCTCCATCGCTTCTAGCTGAGCCTGCACGCTCGGATCCGTGGTTCTCGAAGGAGGGATGGGGATATTCTTCTCAAGGGCCAAGGGGGAGGTGAGGGAAAAGAGTTGGGTGAGGGCTGGGGGTGACGCGAGGGTGGGAAGGGGGAGGGGAAGAAGGAGGAAGGGACGTGAGTGAAGAGGGAGAGAGCGGAGAAAGAAGGATGCAGAGAGAGAAAGAGAGAAATGAAGGAAATGGACTCACCGACACCAACAGAGCAGAAGGCTAAGGATGTACGCAGCCAGGCGAGGTAGGTTCTCTCTGATGCGAGATGGTCTCGAGCTGCGAGAGGAGGGCGGATGAGCAAAGAGAAGCGGAGAAGGTGAGCTATCTCTTTTCCTTCCTTCGTTCGCTCGTCTGCTTGCGACGTCTTCCCACCAACACGAGACCTTTGTCCGTGAACTGCCCACTTAGAGAGAGTTGAACTCACCCACGCTCCCCGTATTCTCGAGCTCGAGAGCAGCGAGTCCACTACTGATCCACCACTCCTTCAGCCCACCTTTGCTCCTTGGATCCTCTCGATCCCCCTCGTTCACTCCTGCAGCCTGATCCGACGTCGCCGTCTGTTCTAGAGGAGGAGCCATCCCGTTTGCTGAGTTAGACGTTGAAGAAAGCGGACGAGCGGAAGGGAGGAGGGGAGTAGTTTCGTTGGTCGTCCAGCTGGGGGTTCGGGAGGAATGGACGACGTGAGAAGGAAGCATCAGAACCAGGAGAAGGGAGATGAGATGATGGGCGTTAGAAGGGAACGGGATGGAGGGCTTACGATCGCGGGGATTGATTTTCTTTTCTTGCTTGAGGGGAGAGGGAGGCCGTTGGAGATAAGAGGGAAGGGAGGAGAGAAAGATGAGCTCATCCAACCGAGTTTCGACGACTTGAAAGAGGCGGAGAGGTGGGGAGCGATCAAACGACCATGAGCTCGAAAACTGAGATGGATATCGATCAGCTGGTAGAGGAGTTGGCAAAGAGGGTGGTGGAAAGGTACAGAGAGTGAGTCTAGCAGAGCAGGGCCTGAAGCATGCCCAGAGGAGGAGGCGAAAAGTCGAGCTCACACCCTTCTCCCCTTCCTCTTCCCAGATCTCCTCCTTCGGAACGTTTCCTAGTCGGTCAGTACAACTCCTTCTCGTATCTTATGTCTCTCGCTGACCTAGAATCGTCTTTCAGGTGTCGCTGGCGTTCCAGGAAGTGGGAAATCGACTCTCGCCGTCCCTCTCACCGAACGAATCAACCATCTCCTCCTCTCCTCCCCCTCCTCTTCCTCCTCTTCTCCGACGACCGACAAGGAAGAGGGATTCGAGCCAGCTGTATGCGTAGGAATGGATGGCTGGCACTGCACTAGAGCTGAGCTGGACTTGTTCGAAGTTCGTCCGCTCTTCTTCGTCCTCACATCTCTCGTTGAGCTCGAGCTCACCTCTTTCCTCCTCCTCCGTTTCGTTCGACCGACCAGGATCCAGCAGAAGCTCGCAGACGACGGGTACGTTCTTTGACCTCGCTCATCGCCCTCTATGGTCTTCGAATCTGACTTTTTCTCTTTTCGCGAACCTGAATCAGGGAGCCCACCACACCTTCAACTCGACCTCCTTCCTCACCTTCCTCTCCTCCCTTCGCGTCCAACCCGACCCCTCCTCCCCTCCCATTCACTTCCCAACCTTCGACCACAAACTCAAAGATCCTTCACCCTCGCCGTTTCCCGTTTATCCACACAACCGGATCGTGTAAGTCCAACCTTCCAACTTCTCTTTCTCCATATTGCCTTCTCTTCCAAACTCGACTTCGATTCCTTCGCGCGTTCAAGCTCACAACTTTCCTCCTTCGCTTTCGCTTTTCGTCTTCCTTGTTCGTTCTCCCAGAGTAATTGAAGGACTCTACCTCTTTCTCGACCTTCCTCCCTGGAACCAATCCCAAGACTGGTGGGGACTCAAGATCTGGCTGGACGTTCCCGCCGAAATGGCGAGGTCGAGACTTGTGAATCGACATCTGGAGACGGGGATTGAGGCGAGTAGGGAGGATGCTGAGAGGAGGGGTGAGCGAATTTCCACGATTATCCACTGTCTTTCGAGACGAGTCGCGTTCGGGTGGAGATGGGGAGGGAAATGAGGAGACCGAATCGAACTGAACTGACGCGTCGTTTCTTTCTGTCTTTATTTTTTGTGGGGAGTGCGTTTAGTGGACGGCTCGGACATGCTGAACGGGGAGGCTATCAAGGAGAATTTGATTGAGACGGATGTGGTGGCGGTGGTGAGAGAGGTGGGAGGGGAGGTGAGATTTGGGATTGAGTGAGCGAGCAGGTGAGTTTGAGACTTTGAGTGGGAGAGAGATGAGGATAGAAGGGAGAGGGGAGGAGAGGGGGTAATGGAAGGTCGTCGAAGAGAAGAGAAAATTCTTTGGGAGTGTTAGGAGGAGGAGAGACTGGAGAGAGAGTCGAGGGAACGAAGAAAGAGGAGGAGGAACGGGCCGGGAGAGGGAGGGACGCGTCGAGTCAAGTTGGTGTTGTGCTGACTTTCGTTTTTTTTTTTATATCTTCGTGCCATTATTTGAACTAGTCAATCTCAGATCCACGTTAGATGAGAATGCCCATGATCTCGGTCGTACACCGCCGAAGAGAGTGAGTAGGAGAGGCGGTTGGAGTCGCGGACGCGGTCTTCGAAGTATGGATCTGCTGAATCCCAAACAAAGAGTAGAAGCCTCTAGATCGATAGTGTTATAAGATCTTGATGGATGGGAGAGGAGCTAGAGGAGCAGTGAGATGAAGGGAAACGAAGGGCCGGAGGTGATGAGCTCGACCCTTTTCATTCATTTTCTCTTCTCCTCCAAACCCCAGATCTCCGAGAACGCACTGAGCCAGAGCTCGCTGAGACACACCCTTCGAGCGATAGTCCGCATTACTGTAGCTCGGGTTCCAGACTGAAGAAGCAAAAAGTCGGGAGCCGTCACGAAACCAAGTCGATCCGGTAGTAGCGTTTCAATTTTGCTGAGAGGACGAAGCTGAGGCTCTGCCAACGACGGAAGCTTCATGGCCGCCGAGGAGCCGAGTCTCTCTCTTCCTTCTCTCCTCCCTCTTTTTTTTGTATTTGGCGCATCGTATCGAACTCGTTCCCTAAAAAAAAAGAAACTCGAATGAACCGAAGGTTGGAGCAAAGACTACTACGAAAAATCAGCCAGCATCCACTTCTTCCTCGACCTCTTCTACTCCCCTCTCCATCCCCTTCCAGTAGTCCTTCGAACGTTCCTCGTCGACCCTTCGAATCATCCTTCCGCCTTCGCCATCTCCTCCTCGTCGACCTCCTCCAGCTCGGGCTTTCCAACCTCCCTCCACCTCCTTCTCCTGACTAGTCTCCAGACGGCGGTGAGGAACGCGGCTTGATGGAGCGCGTCCCCATAGTTTGGGAGTGGCGATGGGCAGACGAAGCTGAGGATGGAGGAAGGGTGAGGGAGGAAAGGGTGGAGGGGATTTCGAGCCCATATCGCGCGAGAGATCCGACAGTGGAGGAGGAGGTGGTCAAAATCTTCGAGGGAGGTAGGGAGGAGACATAGGGAGCAGACGGAGGTGTGGTTGTTGGGGAATTTGGGGTTGTGGTAGTTTCTCGACGTGTGTTTTCCTGGATGAAGAACGTAAAGCGATAAACAGTGAGAGGACTCCACCTCCTCCGGAGCCTGACGTCGAATCCTCCTCATTAGATCCCACCACTTCCCCCACCTCTCCTCAACCAACTCGGGATGATCTTTTACCCAGCCTTCGGGTCGAAGAACGACGTGACGCTCCTCGAGCATCGCCGCCGAGTCCTTTCCGAGGTCGACGCTCTCGTTCTCCAGAGAGTCTCCGAAGTCCCTCTGACCGTGCGTTTCACCTTTTTTTTGTCCGTCTTCCGGCTGAAATCAAGTATAATACAGCAGTGGCGGCCCAGACCGAGACGTAAATGAGTCGGCGACTGTATGTTTTTTTCGATCGCTGGTAGAAGTCAATGACGCGTTTCGGGCAAGCTCAATCCGTCAACCTCTCTTTCCTCCCCCCTTTCCTCCTCCCTCTCTTTTCCCGCTAACCACAACCCCCTCCCCATCTCTTCCCCTCCCCCTATCGCTCTCGATGCAACATTCACACGATTCGGACAACCACACCGTTACCTCGGTAGCTAGATCTCAGAAGTCATCAGTCTCGAGGAATCAGTCGCTGGTGAGTCTCGACGACTCCTTCCCTCCTCCCTCCCTCCCCTCCCATCCTCTCCTGCATGGTCCCTCCTGCAGCGAGCGGTACAAGAATAAAGCTATGATATGGCCCTTTATCTCCTTGAGGTGGATTGGTTCTTTAAATCCACAAGCTGACTCGTTTTGCCGTTTTGCTCCTTCTCTCTCCTTCAGATCAAGAAGAACACTGCTGTCTCAGAGCTGAAGTCAGTCCCTCTCTTCATCTCCCTCTCCCTCGCTCTCTTGCTGACGTCGCATGTTCTCCTCGTCCCTGCAGACCTTCCGACATCCTCATTGATCGATTCGTAGCATGGAAGAGGATCACAAAGATGCTCATCGGTTCGTTTCGTCATAACCTCCTCCTTCCTCCTCCCTTCGATCGTCTCCCTCGTCCCTTGGTTCTCTCCAGACATTTACCTCTCTTCCTCTTCCCGTCCCTCCTTCTTCCCTCCCTCTCCTCCTCCAGGCTACTTTGAGGGAATCGCTGATATCGAGAACAACACCGCGAAGGAGCTCACCAAGCTCGGAGCTGTCATCCAGGTTCCCTTCCAAGCTGGAAATCAGTTCCTCGGAGAGGATGGAATGCAGGTTCGTCCCATCCTTTCTCGCACCTCTCCTCGTGTACTGAACGCTGACAGACACCTTCCTCCTGCTCTTCTCTCCTACAGGACGTCTTCTACTCCATCCGAGACAAGACTCGAGTCATCGCCGACGCTCACGCCTCGCTCGCTAAGACCGTCGAGGGATCCATCGTTCAACATCTCCAGAAGCTTCGAACCGAGATCAAGGCTCACATCAAGAACGTCCAGAACGACACCGGTCGACTCGCTGCCATCGTCGCCAGGGAGCGAGAGATGTCCACCAAGAACATCTCTGATCTCGCTCGAGCCATCACGATGCTCAAGAACACTCCCATGGCCGTCGTTCCCAAGGACGACCCTTACGCCCAGAACACCTTGGTTCTCAAGCAGCTCCAGAAGCAGGTGAGTCTGCTCCTCCTGTTCTCAGTCCCTCTCGTAGCCGCGCCACCTGCTCTTTCGGCGCTTGGGAGGAGAGGGACGCCGAGGTCGACATCCGGATCGAGAACAATACGAGCTGACTTCTTTCATCCTCCCTTCCCATCTTTCTTCCTTCTCCCTTTCCTTCCAGGTCAACGAGGAGAACGCTCTTCAGAAGTCGATCATCATCATGCAGCAGAACTCGGCTCACTTCGAGGAGGGAATCGTTCGATCTATCCAGTCCGCTTGGTCGACTTTCGACGAGTGGCAAGGAAGGATGTCCGTCTCCGTCCAGGAGACCTGGAAGCACCTCGGTCACGCTATGGCCAACATGGAGCCCGACAGAGAGTGGATCTCCTTCGCTGCTCGATCCGATCACTTGTTGGATCCTGATACTCCTTTGAGGAACCCCGACGTGAGTTGATTCGAACTTCCTCCTTGCCTCTCGCGTTCTCGTCGCGACTCGTGAGCTGATCTCGTCCTCAATTTTCTTCTCCTTCCCCCTTTCAGCACATCGACTACCCCGGAAAGGACGATCCCTCCGTCGTTCCCGTTCACGTCGGTCTCCTCGAGCGAAAGAAGCGATTCACCAAGTCCTACAAGGAGTCCTACTACGTCCTCACCCCCGCCGGATACCTTCACGAGTACGCTACCTCGGATCCCTACTCTCAGCAACACCCCATCTTCTCCCTCTTCCTCCCCGCCTGCACTCTCGGTCCTCCTTCCACCTCCTCGACTTCCAAGAGCCACAAGTTCCACATCGAGGGCAAGAGGTCGTCGGCTCCCGCCAACTCGGCTGGAGGTCACATCCCTTTCAAGATTCCTGGACACAACGAGACCGCCTACACCTTCAGGAGCAGGAGTCACGACGAGATGATGGAGTGGTGGAACGACTTGAGGATGTTGGTCGCGAGGTACCTCGTCGCCAGCGAGCAGATGGAGAGGAGTGGTCCCGTCGCCGCTGCCGTCAGGAGCGCTGGATACAGGTGAGTCTTTCTCTTCCTTCTCTCTTCGATGACTACGAATCCGAAGCTGATTCCCTCTCTCGCTTTCTTCGTGTTCCAGGTCCGAGGAGGAGGACGACGAGTCTGAGGGAGAGGGATCCTCGATCGAGGAAGAGGAGGACGACATGGACGAGGAGCGCCGAGGAGTTACTCTTCACGATAACGACCTCGCTCACCACTCCTACGAGCAGGAGCAGGCTGCCGCCAACGTTCAAGCTCAGGCTGGTGCCCCCATTCAGATGGGATCGAACGGATACCCTGTGAGTTTCGTTTTTACTTCTCCTCTCATCCTCTTCTCTTTCTCTTTCCAACGCGTGTTCTCTCGTCTTTCCTCGCTGACTCTCTCGTCCCCTCCCCTTCTTCGGTCAGATCGACAAGAAGCCTCAGCCTGACAACTCCGCTCCTGCTCCCAACGTCGCTTCGACCTCGGGAACCAGCAACCACGTCGAGCTCGGTCACCCTTCCACCTCCGCTACTCCCGCTGCCCCCCAGGCTCCGTCCGGGAGTGTTGGAGTCGACGAGGCCGTGGGAGACGACGGACACATCGACAACTCGGACACCGTTTCGCAGAAGGGATTGCTCGGAGTGAGTTTTTTTCGTTCTCGCTTTCTCGTCTTCCCGCCCGAACGAGCTCAAGCTGACCTTCGTTCTTCCTTCTTTCTCTTCTTCCAATCAGCGATTCGCCGAGGGAATGGGAATCACTCGATAATATCCTCCCGTCGTTGATCTCGTTCTCGCGTTCTCAGCTCATCTCGCTCTCGACGTAACGGAGTCCTATTTATCTTGTTGTTCTCTTCTCTTCTCCCCCTTTTTCGTTTTCCCTTCTTCTTCCTCTCTGTTTGCTCGTTCCGCCGCTCGCTCGCTCTCATATTCTCTCATCTACTGCTCTCGATTAATGGTCTCATCCTCTCTTTGTTCGCCTGCGCGAGGGGAGAGGGAAAGAGCCAACGAGGAAGGCTAGCACGACGCGTTGTCGGACGAGAGGATGGACTGATAGAAGGACTTCGCTTCAGCGAGCTTTCGGAGGAGAAGAACACACTTCGTCTTTTTTCAGAAGGGCCGAGTGAAAATGTGGTCGAAGTCGCGTCGTGAAAGAGCGGTCAAGAGGGAGAAGGAGGGAAAGAAAGAAAGAAAGAACGAGTTGACCTCGAACGGCATCTTCCTTTTTTCCTTCTCCCACCTCTTGCTGCAGCCTCCGTTGGCTCTGGTCTACAAGGTGGAAGCTCATCAACGGCTGCCTCTCCTCGCACCTGGCAATCTTTTCACTCGTTCAACAGGGTCGCTCTCCTGGAAGAGCGGAGCTCATTCGCGCTTCGACCCCTTCTGGAGTCTGAGGGAGCTTCTTCGTTCGACGCTCTGTCTCCTCCTTTCCTTTCACCATCCACCACCAGAATCGATCCACCACTATACCTTCTTATGGAGGCAAAGTAAGTATGCTCTCTATCTTTAGTCTTTCATCCCGACAAGCGGCCGTCTCGTCTTCCTGAGAGGGAAGCAGAACAAAGACGACCTGACCTCGGGTCTCGCTCTTCACCCTTCCTTCCTTCCTTCTCTACAGGTCTGGACTCGTTCCCTTCCTTCCTCTCGACGTCCAGCGACTCATCGTTATCGAGTTCGTCGAGGAAGCATCATCATCGGAGTCCTCGCTCGAGCTTCACGACCGTAGGGAGAGGTTGGCGAGACTATACACGCTCTCTCTCGTTTGCCGCGATTGGACAGAGGTGAGGCTCGACCCTTCTTCCCTCTTCCTTCCTCCGATCGATCCTATGCTGACTTTTCGCTAGAAACACCTTGCTTCCATAGATCTGCGTCCACCAACTCTACTCCCACGTCCCAAACCTCTTCTTCCCTAGCCGAAATCCTCCCGACGAAACCGTCTGGACGGGTCGATGGAAGGCCTCTGGAAAACGTCGTAGAGGCCGCACGACTGAAGGACCTCGTGTCTCCGAGTTCATCAGGACCCTCGAGTCCTCCCCTTGTCTCGCCGGTCGCGTCTTATCGCTGCAAACTGAGGCTTGGGACGCTCAAAACTTCGCCCTCCTCCCCAACCTCGAGGACTTCCAGTGCGACCGAGATATCTTCCGACCGGACGAGATCCCCACCGTCTTGGACATCAAGCTCAAGCTTCATTCTCTCAGGATCATCAAGACGTCTCCTTCCCGCACGTGGCTATCATATCGCTTGGGAACTCCGGAGACCTTTGAAGGGATCATCGACGCGAGCTACCTTCGGCAAGTCCACTCTCTCATTCCCTCTCATTCTCCAACCTCCAGAACCGAACTTCAATCCTGATTCTTTCCCTTTCTTCGTCCTCGACAAAGTCACATCTCTCTCCACTGCGAAGTTCGCGACAACGACATCCCTCTCGCCATCTTTCCCTCCTCTCCCCACTTCAGTCCCTCACCTCTCTCTCCATCTCGGAAATCAACGAGTGGTGCGAAACCCTCCCCTTCAACTATCTCAAACTCTCTTCGACGCCGTCGGCCATCAGCTGCAGCACCTCGCCATCGAAAAGAAAGGTCGAGGAACTCAAGGCGGTCGCGAACTTCCATCCTGGATCCTTCAACGATGCCCTCACCTCCTCCCCCTCACCGTCGAACGTCTTCGACTCAGCTCTCTCTTCGAAAACGGGCATCCTTCCCTTCGAGAGATCGGATTAGGCTGGATCGGTTACTGGGGAGAGGAAGAGGTCCTCCTCGAAACATCGAGAATCCTCATCCTCTCCGAGATGGAGACGTTGCATCTCACCTACGCCAAATTTCTGAAGAACGAATTCCTATAGAAGAATGGAACGATTGAACAGGTTCTGTGCAGAGATCAAGGAAGCTCGAGGGTGGATGATCAAAAATGGATTGGAGTGGGAATCGGGTTGAGGTCCTTTCGAGCCGCCTGGGGTGTACACCCTTTTCGGAAAAGAGGGGGATTGGGAGACGGAGAGCGAAGAAGTTACCCTGGGACCAGGATGGACGGAGCATGACGTAGATACATCTGTTCTAGTTTACTGAGTTTTTTTTTTTTTTAGTTTCGGTGGGTCATAGACTCGCGAAAGAAAAGAGACATCGACGCGTCGTGAATAAGGATCATCAGTCGTTCAAGAACTGCTCGATCGATAGCAATTAGGTCGTCAAAGGCAGTATAAAAAGAAGAGAGAGGATCTAAGTAGATAGCGCGTATTATAATATGATCGTGATCGTGAATATAGAAGCGAAGAACCCGAAACGGAAAGAATGACAACGAAAACACAAACCGCGAAAACCCACAGGACGCGACGAGTCCTTCCTCCTTCACTCCCACCTCCTCGATCGACCCTGCTGTTGCCCAAACCTCCTATCCCCATCCTCGTACTCCTCCAGCAAGAACCCACCTCCGTTCGCCATCTGGCTGATCTGCGAGAACGTTTGAACGGATCGATCTTCAACCGACGACGACTGAGGAGTAGTAGCAGGCATGGTGGTTCTCCTCGACGCGACTGGTTTGGTAGGGATTGAGAGAAGTCGAGTGCTGCTCTCTGGCTGGTAGGATCCTGGGAAACTGAAGGAGGGTCGGCTAGAGTGGATGATGGGAGTTGGCGAGCGAGGTTGGCTGGTGGGAGGGAGGTGATGAGTTGAGGAGGTTGAGGAGGGAGCCGGGGAGTCGAAGCGTTGAGCGAGGAGGGAGACTCGTCGTTCAAGAGGTGCTCCTCCTGTGGTTGTCGAAGAAGATTGAGGTTGAGAGGATCGAGGGAGGACGGGAGTGGAGTGCTGTGGAACGAAATCAAAGTAACGATCAGCGACGCGTCTCCTCTTCCTCTCCTCTTCTTCGAGCGACGAGAGACAGACACGAAAGGAAACTCACCCTCCTAGCATCCTCTTGCAACTTCGACCTAATCCCTCTAACCCTCTCTCCCTCCTGATCCTTCTTCTCCCTCTCACGTTCCCTCTCCCTCTCCCACTCCCTCTTCTCCAACTCATGCTTCCTCTCCCGATCCCTCGAATCCTGCTCCCTCTCCCTCCTCTCCGAAGCCTCCCAATCCGTCAACAACCTCCCACCACCTCCAAGACTCCCACCTCCCGCTCCTCCCTTTCCGATCTCCTCGAAAGCGTCTTGATCCTCGTCTTCCTCGTCCACTTCAGCGAAGGAGTGCCCGATGACTTCAACTCCTCCAGTCGAGACACGAACGGTCTTCTTGGGTCGAAGATTCGAGGAGGAAGATCCGTTGGAAGAAGACGAGGAAGATTGATTTCCTCCTCGCGAAAGGATTCCTCCTCCTCCTCCGCTACTGCTTCCTCCTCCCAAGCCCAGACCAAAAAACCCACCACCACCACCACCACTACCTCCACTCGCTCCTCTTGCCCTCGGCGACAAAGGACCCTCTCCGTTCCACGAATCGAGAGGAGTCGCAGGCGAGAAGGCTGGCGAGGATGAAGTCGGAGAGGTGAAATCGTTCGAGGAGTTGGAGGATCTGGCGATCGGTCGAGCGGTTGAGGTGTTGAGTTGGGGAGGAGGAGGAGGGAGTCGAGTGGAGGAAGAGGAGGGAGATGCGACCATTCGGATCGTGGAGGTAGGTTGCTGCTGCTTCGAGTCGGCGGGAGGAGGCGATAGCGGCGCGTTGGTGAGGGTTCGTTCGGAGGTTGGGTTTCGGACGTAGATGGGACGAGACTGCTGGTTCGGTTTCTGCTGTTGCTGTTGCTGATCCTCGTGCTGTTGAACTTTGAGCGGCGCCGGAGAGAGAGGAGCTTCGGCTGATTGCTGGAGAGGTGAAGGAGACGGGATCCTCGACGATGCCGATGAGACTTGCTGTTGCTGATCTCCTTCGCTCGAGATCTTCCTGGACTGTGATGAGGGAGAGGCTGGAGAGGAAGCTAGAGCTGGAGTTTGAGGTTGAGGAGCTCCGAGACGGTGCTGATCCGATTCGATGTCCGAAGGGATGGGAGGACGGAGTCTCGAGGTTTGAGGAGGGAAGTAGGTCGACGAGACTGAGCCTTGACCTTCTCCGACTGGTGTCGAGGGGTCTCCTGCGGGAGTCCTGAGCCACGACGAATAGTTGGGTGGAATCAAGCCTGCTGGTGTTCCGAGATCCACAGGCGACTCTGATCTCCTGAGCTCTCCTCCGTCGGCGTTCATCCTCCTGGGAGGAACAAGCTCGTCCTCGTCCCCATCGCCCTGCTCCATCTCCAGACGTTGCCTCGACGACTCAACGATCGGGAGATCGTCGTCGAGTCCTCCGGCTCCGATCCATCCTGATTCGGCCAGTCCTCTCCATCGCTGGACTTCTCCGACGAAAGGAGCGGTCTTCTTGACTCCTTCGTTCGACGAGGTGAACTGACTTGAAGCCAGGGACGTTATGGATGCCGAGGTTGCGAGAAGAGCGATGGTTTGGAGATGGGAAGTTTGGAGTTGGTGTTGCCTGGAGAAGGGAAGTGAAAAAAGACGAGGAGAAGGTCAGCCTCGGCGCGTCGAGCCCTTCCTCTCCCCTTCTCATCTCTCCCTCTTACACCAGCCCCTTCAGCCTCAGCCTCAGTACTCACTCCTTACCACTCATGATCTCCTCACCCAACGCCTTCAACGTCCCAATCCACTTCTCATGCTTCTGTCCAACCTCCGCTGCTCCTCCACCTCCAAACACGCCTCGACTTTTCCCTGCCTCCTTGACCGTCTTCTCGTACTTGGCTCCTTGAGACGAGATCTTGGCGTCGCAGGCTGAGATGTGGGTATCGTGAGCTTTTTCGAGTTTCTGATCGACGAAGTGCGCGAAGGAGGAGGAGATGAGCTGGAGGAAGGGAGAGAGAGAGAGAGAGAGAGAGAGAGAGAGAGAGAGAAGGGACGAGAAAGAGAGGTGAACTTACGGAAAGCTTCTTGAAGTGCTTGGAGAGGAGGGAGTTGAGGTCTGCGATTTCCTTGGAGATAAGTTTGGCGTGTTTGGTGGTTACCTCGGAAAGCGATTCGAAGAGTTTGGAGGAAGAGGAGAGGGAGTTGGCTGTCGAGGAGGAAGGAAAGGAGAAAGGGTTAGAGGGAGGAGAGGGCAGTGTGAGCTCGAGCGTTCTTCCCTGCCTCTCCACAGCTAGGTTCCAAGGACTCCACCAATACCTAGAGGACAGCGAAGATGCGAGCCAACTCACCGATGACTTCTCCAGCTCCGAAGTTGGTTCCAGAAGGACCGACGCTGCCGAGGACGGCGAGACTAGCTTTGGAGAGCTTGTTTTCTGTTTTCGCGAGCGAGGAGAGCAGGAGCTGGTAGGACGAGAGTTGTTGGAGAAGATTCCTGATAGAACGAAAGAAACAGTCAGCTCTCGCACGTTCATGCTGGAAATACCAGGCTCTAGCTCAGTGCGAGAATGACGAGCTGACAGTCGCTCGAGGACATGAGCTCACTCTCCTCTCCTCTCCTGTCCCTCCTCCCGTTCTTCAATCCATCCGTGTCAAGCTGAGCGAATCCACTCACTCCAAGCTCCTCAACTGCTTATGCAGATCCTCCCTCTGCACGTTCAGGACCCCGGCCTCTGTGTTGTACTGCTGCTGCTGCTGAGTCGACGAGGAAGCTGGTGAAGTCGACCCCTGCCTGGACCTTTCTTGGAACGAAGGGGACGGTAGAGGTAAGCTCGAGGACGAGGAGGGCGAAGGCAGGAGCGAGAGGTTGAGAGAGAACCGTTTGGCCATCGTTTCCTGTGGGTCGAGTAGGTGTTGGTTGGAGGAGAAGGAGGGAAAACGAGGAAAGGAGAGAGAGAGAGGGGAGGAGGCGAGAGGGATCGACCGAGAGGGGTCCGTTCCTGGATCTGAACTCAACCTTGCCTGCAAGAGGCTTCATCTCTAGTAGTTTCCCAGTCGATCTAGAAGGAAAGGCTCAGCATGGTGTGAGCAGAGCACGGGATGGGAGGGCGAGAGACGCTTGAGCAAGCGGCGAGGAGAGCATGGCTGTTTGGGAGGAAAGTCGAGCTCAACCTTTCTGCTTCCTTCCCTCGCGACTCTTCGCGTATTGAAGTTCCAAATTTGAGCTTGTTCCTTCTAGACCAGGCTCTGTTGGGAAGAGAAAAGAGCTCTGAAGCTGTTAGCGTTCTCGCAGAACAAAAAGAAAGTGCCTCCTTTTGTCGTCGACCGAAAGGACGCCTCGCAAGGAAGACGCGTCGCGATCTCTCTTCGGCCCTCTCCTCGTTTTCTCTCTTCAGAGCAGACCCATCGAGGCTGGAGCATCGAAGAGTGTTTCTAAGAAAGACCAAACACGTACCCTGATCATCATAGACGTCAAAAGAAGAACCAGATACAACTCAACCTCCCCTCCTCGACCCGCCTCAATCTATCCTCCTTCGTTCAAGCCCTAAACACCTTCCACCCTTTCTTCTCCTCCTTCACCGCACCCTCCCACACACTCCCAATCAAACTAATCACTCCCTCCGACCCCCCAACGAAATCATGCCCTCCCTTGGCCGTCTCAACCCAAACCACCTCTCCCTTCTTCCCCTCCCCACTCCTAAACCTCTTCACAACCCCCCACCCCTCAACCTTCTCCTCCCTCACCACCTCCGCTTCCTTCCTCCCCCTCTCCACAAGCTCAAGTCGATGATTCTCAATCGCCTCAATGCTCATCCCGTCCGCTCTCATCGGCGTCTCCTCAAGCCCCAACTCCTGAGCCAGAAGAGACGCGAACATCTGGTGGGAGTGAATGTGAGGGATTTCTCCGTCATCTCTTGCGTGAACGAGGATGACTTTGGTCGAGGAGGAGGTGGCTGGGAGGGAGAGGAGGGTGGAGAGGGTGTTGAATTGGGTTTTGAGGATTCGCGGGGAGGTGAGGTAGTATTGGGCGTGGGGGAGGGCTCGGAGGGGAGAGAGGATGGGAAGGGAGCGGAAGAGGGAGTAGGTTTGGAGGAGGGCTGGGAGGGAGGAGTAAGGAGAGAGAAGAGCGAGGATGGGTGGGTAGGTACCTGAAAATGAGATCAAAGAAAAAGGAGGACGCGTCGGGAATCAGCTTCGAAGGTTCTTCGTAGGCTCGTTCTTCCCATTTCTAACCACCACCTCCTCCACCCCCGATCCATCAAAGCCTTCAAATTCTGCGATAATGTCCTGAAACTCACCTTCAGCAGCCAACTGTCCAACCAAACCCGTTCCAACTCCAGTTCCCAAGCTCTGACCGACAATCGCAATCTTGCTCGCATCTCCTCCGTTCTTCTCGAGGACCCAGTCCCACGCCGCTCGAGCGTCCGAGATAAGTCCTGGTTCCGATGGTGTTCCAGTGGAGTCTCCGAATCCTCGGTAGTCGATCGTGAGAACATTGACGTTGAGAGTTGAGGAAAGAGAGCTCATGAGATGGATTCGAAGAGGCATGGCTCAGTTTCCGGCCTAGAAGAGGAAGAAAGCAAGAAGGGCGTTAGACAAGGAAAAGAGCATGAGTGGAGGGTGAAGAGAAAGACACCAGAGTGTAGCGAGAGGGCTCACGTTTCCGTGAAGGAAGATGACCGTCGGTCTGTCGAGGAGAGCGTCGTCGTAGATCTTCTGAGGGAAGGCAGCGACTGGAGGATAAGATTCTCCGACAGCTGAGTGGTAGGTAGTACTGGGACTGAAGTTGACAAGATCGAAAACAAAACAAAAAAGCGAAAGGTCAGCCCGAGAGAAAGAAAGAACGAGCGAGGGCTGAGGAGGAGGGAGGAGACTGAGACGAACAGAAGATGCCAGGCTCCGATGGTTTCTCCGTCTGAAGTCTCGAGATGAAGGTTCCTAACTTTGAAGGGAGCAAGACCGTATCGTTCCGGAGTGTTGAAGTTGGCGCTGAAGGGGTAGCGGATGTTGTGCATGAAGATGGCGCTGTTAGGGAGGAGAGGGGAAGGTCAGCTCGTACGATCCAAGCTCAGGCTGGAGGGATGAGTGTAGTTCAGAGACTTGAGAGTACAAAGAGATGAATGCGCTCTCTGCCTCCTCCTCCGCTTCTAAGTGAGGATCTCGCTCGAGATAAGACAGACGAGGAGAGACGAAGAAGACCAACGGCTTCCACGCGAATGCAGATGGAGGAGACGACTCACTTCCTTTGCACGACTGGAATCGTGAGCGAGACAACGAAAGCGACGTAAAGACCTCCCGCGATAGTGAGCCAAAAGTGAGCTCTAGCGAACCATCCCTTGTTGGGATTTGTGTCTGCGAAGAGAGCGAAAGAAGGAGGTCGCCGGAGGAGAAGGTGAGCTCGAGACCCGAAGGGACTGAAGGATGAGCAAGAGAGCGAACGAGAAGAGCTCACTCTTGGATTCCTTCACAGCGACGGTTTTGTCTACCATGTTGACCGATAGATAGAGTCGAAGATGGGATCACTGAAGGTTGATTCGAAGCGTGATGACTGTTTGAAGGGAGCTCGTCCTCCTCGCCTTGAACTTTCCTTCCCTTCGTTTCTCGTCCTTTGTCTTCCCCTCCAACGGCATCCTCCTCTCGAGCATGGCTTCTTCCTCGGCCTTCTCCTCTCTCCCCCTCGATTCTCCATCCTTCCCTCTCACTCCCCTCGCCCATCCTTTACCTTCAGCCTCCTCGTCTTCGAACGAGACCTCGTCCTCGTCTCCTCGAGTCCCTGTTTCCTCGTACCCTCCCCTCCCTTCGTCCGGTCCATCCACCCCCTCCGCCTCCCCACCACCTTCCTTCATATCCACCACCACCTCCTTCCCAGGATACACGCCTCTCAACGATCCCCCTCTACCAAAATCCAGCAAAGCCAAAGGGAAGGCGCGTGAGGTTCGACAGAGCGATGGTTGGGTCGATTTGGAGAGAGGGGGCCAGCATGGCCAAGGTGTAGGGACCGGTGGAGGACAGCTGGACTCGAGAGGAGACGACGAGGAGGGAGGCAGTATGGTTAGGTCGGGTTGGGAGAGGATAGAAGAGCTCACCATCTACGAGCGAGACGAGGAAGCTCGCAGCTATCCTCCGATGACGGAGGACGAGAGAGAGGAGAAGAGGATTGCAGAGGTACGTTCTCACCTCCTTTGCTTGCATTCTATAGCAGCTCATCTTTCGGCCTCAAGCTGGCCTAGAGCTTCGAAGGATCACATACATAGAGGCGAGAGAGCTAGACCTGACGACCTTCCCTTTCTCCCTTTCGCGAACAGACCCTGGCTCTTTGGAAGGAGCGCGACCTCGCGAAACGTCGAGCAGCTCGAGAATCAAAACAACTCAAGTCGTCTGGAGGTTCTCGGTCCTCAGGATCGAGAACCTCCATGCCCAGTATGCGGCTACCAGGAGGAAGAGGACCGACGAAACGATGGAGCATCTGGAGCGGAGGAGAGGTGCGTTGACCTTCGTCTCTATCCATCTGCATTCTCAGCTCCTGTCTTCACGTCTCGAGCGTCACCTTCTCACGGCCCTCGAGGTCCAAGAACCTCAGCTGACCTCTTCCTCCAACCTTTGCTCTCTCTCTCTCTCTCTCTACAGTCGCCGAACCCATCACCACCTCACAACGTAACAACTTTCCTTCCAACTCACACCTCCTCCTCTCAAGCTCCCTCCTCCTCCTCCTCCTCCCCAACCTCCAACACCAACGTCCCAACCTCCTTCAGCTCCTCCTCCTCAGCATCGACCTTCCAACCAGGTCACCAACCCAGCATGTCCACAGCGTCGGCGGATTACGAGTACCGAGGTCGTGAATGGATGGGAGGAGCGACGAAGGCGCCGCGACGGAGAAGAACCGAGTTTGGGTTCTGGGAGAACTTGTGCGGGACTGGAAGGAACGATCGGGCTCCTGGTGAGAGTATAGAAGATGGGAGTGACGAAGATGATGGGGATCAGGTGAGTTTTTGCTTTTTTCGCGTCTCTCGCTGGTCTATTCTCGAGTGTGTGAAGGAGAGTCGCGACGAAAGGAGGACGTGGGTGAGCTGACCGTCCTCTCTCGCTTCCTTTGACTCTTTCTTGCAGGCTGGACGGACCAATCCCTTTGAATAGTCGTCGTTTTCACTTTCTTTCGCGATTCACCTCCACGTGAGTCTGCTGAAGCTCGCTCTTGTGCGCGCTGGCTTTTCATGACGACCGCGCGACTGACTCTTTTCCCTCTCTCTCCTTATTCTCCTCAGTCTAGTCTGGACACTCTCTTTCATCTACTACTACTGCTACTGCATGTCTCACGGAAACCGGATTATACTCATTCTCTTCCTTCATCGTGCTCCTGCAGAGCCTCTTTCATGGTTCATTCTCGCTCATCGTCCCTAGAACCTTCTCCATCTTTCGAGAACGTCTGGCATTTTTTTTTCTCTCTGTCAAGCTGGTATCTTGAAGATATTCCTGTAAGCTGAGTGAAAGCCGAGGGAGAAGGTGATATATCTACCGATGATTTTTTTTTTTTTTCGCAGCAGAAAGAACAGCGCTCATTTCAACTGTCCCCTTCTGGCTCTCTTCTCTCGCCCCCAACCACCGCTTCCTTCTCTTCTCCCACCCTCTCCCTCCTCTCCCCTCTCTCCACGCCCTCGTCCCCTTCATCCGCTCCCCTCTCTACAGGAATCCAGCTCCAACCGAAGACATCCCGAAACCCTCTCTCCCTCGAAAGGATTCGTTCGACTCTCCTTCCACCACCCACCACCACTCCTTCCTTCCCTTCCCTTCCCTTCCCTTCTCTCCCTCCCTCTCCTCCTTCCTTCTCTTCTCGACCCAATTCGGTCGCCATCTTCTCCTCCCTCCCATCGTCTCTCCATTTAGGAAAAAAAAGAACTCGCTTTGTATCTCCCTTAGGCCACTGGCTCGCGGCTCGCATAGAAATCCGCCGCCGTCGACCGAACTCGGTCCCTTCGTCTCTCGTTGGCCTCCCACCCGTCTCAAGTAAGCAGCTTCCTCCCTCTCCTTCCTCCTTCTCGTTCTGTCTCTTGTATACTTTTCTCTACTTGTCCCAACGTCGTGCTACCTCCTCCTCTTCTTTCTTCCTTTTCCCTTCTTTTCCCTACCCACCCTGCACGCTTTCCTTCTTCCTTCCCAAACCTTAGAAACCCCCAAGCGCACTGGACTTGCTCTCGCCTTCTCCTCGATTTCCTTCGCTCCCTTCCTTCCCTGCCCTTCTCACCTTCATCATCCTTCGCCTCTTCTTCACCTCGCACGACCTCTCACCCATTACGAGTATCTCTTTCTTTCTTTAACCCTCCACCCACACCGAGCTTTTCCTTTCCTTTCCCTCGTCCCTCCTTGACTCTCTCTTATCTCCCTCTCTCGATTCACCCCTCCCTCCCTTTGCTTTGCTCTTCTCCTCGTTTCCTTTTCCCTTCTCTCTTCCCTTTTTCCTTTCTTCCCCAACCTTCGTACACCACCTCCCACCCCTTCGTTTCTCCCTTTGGCTCCCCGCGTATCCCCCCTCGGTTCTTGACCCAGAAGCAATCAGCGTATCCCAGCAGCAGCAGCAGAGCCCCACCGAAACGAACGAAACGAAACGAACACCCTCAACACACTCACCAACCTCACCAACGAACGAACGAACGGAAACACCAGAGTATTACGATCCACACCTTCCATCCCTCCCTTTGAACACTACACTCCCCCTTTGCGCCTCGTTGAAGAAGAACAAAACAAAAAAAGAAACCTCAGACACTACCCTCGTCCCTTGTTTTCTTTTGCGTTTCCTTCTCTCTCCAACAGGGTCCTCAGATCTAGTCGAACTTTCATCGGGAACCTTGGAATACCCCAAACCGTCTTTCTCCTACTCTTCCAGCAGCCTCCAACAAGTTCAGTTCATCGCCCCGCCCTCAAGACACACCTTCGTTCGTTTCGTTCTTCCTTCCTTCGTTCTTCGCGTTTCGCTCTCGCTCGCTTGCCGCTCGGCTCTACGCTCTTTTTTCTTCGTCATCAACTCAGGGGATCGATTCATCGCGCGGGAAACCATTGGGAACAACAAGGGTCCGGTCGTTCGGTCGTCACGATAATCGGGTAAGTCTGGGATCGGGTCGACGAGAGGGATTTGGGATTCGAGGATCAGCAGCAGTCAGCAGAGGGTTCGAGGACCGTTTCGATGAGCAGGAGGTTCGAGGAGATGGTTGGGACGAGGAGAACGGAGGAGAGTCTCACCGTGGGGATATGAGTGTTCTAGAATCAGAGGTTCGTCGTTTTGGGTTTTGAGAGCTCGTCGAGGAGGAGCAGTGGGCGGAGGTGGTGGGTTGAGGAGGAGCTGGGGTTGGGAGAGGGAGGAGGAGCCGAGTGTTGTTGTCGACGAGGAGAGAGGAACCTTGGTAAGAGGCTCCTTTCGGAGTTCGGAGAGTCGAGTTGAGGAAGAGACTCTTCGTTCGCTCGTGTGTGTGGTTTCTTTTGGCTGTTTGGAGGAGAGTCGGAGGAGGAAGCTGCAGGCTGGGCTCGGGGCGAGGAGCAAGAGAGAGTTGAAGTCGAGGAGTGTAGACTGATCGGGACGAGGAAGAGCTGTAGTACGAGAGGAAGACTTCGACGATTGGAACGAGGGTTGGAGGGACCTTTCGCTTGCTGGCATCTTGGAGGCCGAGCTGTTCGAAGAGACGTCGAGTTGGTGTTTCGTTCTTTGGTTGTCTTCGTCGCTTGTTCGTTTCCCTTTGTGGCGATGGAGTGAGTTCCTTCTTTTCTTCCGAGAAACGTTGGGTGTTGGGGAGTGGGAGGCGGTGCCGAGTTTAACGAGGAGGAGGAAGAAGTCGAGGAGTGGGAGCGAGGGAGAGGTGGAGGAAGGGAGCGAGTCGGGTCGGTTCAGTGGTAGAGTTGGCCATGAGCTCCGAGCGCGTTCCTATCAGGGGGAAACATTGTTTTCCCTCTAGCTTCACCTGGACCTTCCTCCCCCAAAAGAGTGCCGCCGATGAAGTTCTCTCTTCCGAGTGCTGTCGTTTCTTTCCTTCTCCCTCTTTCTCTCTCGTCCTTCCTTTTGGCTTCGTTTCAAAAGGTTGACACCCTCCCCTCCCTCCTCTCCAGTGTAGCCGCTTGTTCCTTGGTCGTCTCTCCCCCCCGTTGGCTCCCTCAGCGTCGTCCTTCGTTGGAAGGTCGACGACGGTACGTTGTTTCGCTCGCTCTTCGTCGTCGCGCGTACGAAAAAAAAAAAAAAACGTGCTTCTACCACATCCCTCCCTTCCCCCTCCCTTGCCATTGCTTTCTTCCTACAGGAGCTTTGGCTCGTCTCGCTCCCATCGAGAGCGAGACTTTTTTTTCGTTCGAGAGCGAGGTGTTCGTCTTTGCGACGGAGACTTTGTTCTCGTTTGAATCATCCCTCCTCTTCTTTGTAGTTAGCTAGACTTTCTCTTCCGCTTGATGAACATGCTTTCTATCTTCTCTACTACCTTTCGCCGCTCTCTCTCATGTAGAAAGAATTTTCAACGAACTATCGATCTCGATGAGGACGAAGAGCAACGCACCCACTGGGCGAGTCAATCTCGGTCTCTCAGCCTAAATCTTTCGCGTTGTTCCGTCTCCGTCTTCCGTTTCTTTCCCCTACCTCTTCCTTCCTCACCTCCCGGGGGCGAGAAAAGGCTCTTCTCTCCACTTTTTGAATGTAGTGACGAGCGTCTCGACACAGAGAGAGAGAGAAAGAGAGAGAGGAAAAAGCAGGCGACCGACCGGGTTCCGTCCACTGGACGCGTTTCCTCCGTCTCCTCCAGCTCGAAAATCTTCCACCCACCTTCTCTCACCACCGAACCAACCCTCATCTCTCCCTCTCTTCCTATTCTACGCCAAGAAAGCAACGGCGAAAAGGCAAAAAGCAAAAGAAAAGACAGAGGTTCGAAGAGACAAAAAAGCGGAGTCACCCTGCTTATCTGTGAATCGAACCGAAAGAGCTGATGAATGGAATTCGACATCGTCCCGTCGAAATCTTCAAACGTCGACCCTCCCTTCCTTCCTTTCCTTTTCTGCAATCGTCGATCTTCTAGGAAACCTTACCTTGCGCGTAATCCTTCCTTCGAAACACACTTTTAAAGAAATCCTTCAGTGGACCGTCCGTCTTTCGTCGTCGTCTTCCCCCTCCTTCGCCGCCGCTTGTGCCTCGGGCACGAAAGCGAGCTCCTTCCCCTTCACCCTCCCTTCCCTCGCTCTCTCTCTCTCTCGTTAGTCCCAGCACCAGCTTTTCTTACTACACCGTATCAAGCTAACCCGTCGTTCGTCTTCAATCGCAGCTCTCCTCTTCGCCCACGGTGCCGTCTCGTCCCAAGAAGAAGTCTCCCTCTACCCACGTTCCCTCCTTCTCGCAGGACGTCGATTCCCTCACCCTCTCCGTCCTCCCTCCCCTCGCTCTCCTCAAACAAATCATCACTACTAGGCTCAACAACAACAACAACAACAACAACAACACCTCTCCTTTTTCTTCGAAACTCTTCCTCGCTCGTCTGCTCGAAAGGATGGACGATCATCTCGCTTCAGCAGCACCATCAGGAGGAACGAAGGACAAGAAGGTGGTGGTCTCTTACGTCGAGAACGCTACCAACGATCCTACCAATCAACCGGAACCTAACCAACTGCTCACCAAGAAGCAGATCCTCGCGGCGCATATCCATATACATCTGTTGTTCTCGCCTGGGCAGGTGAGTTTGCGTCGTTGATAGATTAGAAGAGGCACGAAGCTAAGCTCACCCTTTTGGTTCGTTCTTCTCCGCGTTTTTGTGTTTGTGAAGGAGGAGACTTGGACTCTTTTGGAAAGAAAGTTCCCTAAGGCTTCGGAGCAGGAGTTTAATGCTGCTATAGCTTATCTGGAGATGATGGTTAGGTCTCCTTTCCTTTCCTTTCCTTTCCTTCCTTCCTTTCGAACGGGGAAGGTGGGTTTCCCTTCCCTCCCTTGACCTTCGTTCGTTTTCTGACCTCGTCGCCTCTCTCTCTCTCGTTTTTTTTTTTTTTTTTTTTTTTTTTTTTTTTTTTTTTTTTTTGTTTGGGTTGCTACAGGACGTCGTTTCGATTGATCCTCACCCTCATCGACTGGACGAGTACCTCATCAAAGTCGATTACTCTCACCTTACGGATACGCCTCCTCCTCTTCCTTTCCCAAGTTCGTTTCTCCCTCTCTCCTTCTCTTCCTTCCCTTCCTTCCTTCCCTCCACATCCCCTCTCCCTCTGTCCTTCCCTCCTCCTCCCAACTAACACACACTCTCCCTCCTTCATAGGTTTCCGCTTCCCAGCCCTCGACACCCCCCTCGGAACAACAACCGTTCTCTCTTCCCGATCCGTCTCCGAGAACCATACCCCAGCTCGAGGAACCAACCCCAACAATCACAACAACAACAACTTCATTCAATCCTCTCTTCATCAACATACCGAGAACCAGGCCGGGAGGGGAGTGTTTGGAGAGTTGGAATTGGAAGACGATCGCGACGGCGGGGAGGAACTGGTGGAAGGACTTTGGAGTCATACGCCTCCTAGGTTGAGGGATGCGTTGGGGGAGGAGGATCAGGTTTTTGGGGGGTTGTTGGAGGAGGAGGAGGTGGAGGTGGAGGAGGTTAGGGGTTGGGAAGAGGGAGTGGGAGGGGGAGGGGAGGATGTTGGTGCGGTTGCGGTGGTGGGAGAGGTGGGAGGAGAAGAGTTTGGAAGCGGTGGAGTTGGAGGAGGAGGGAAACATCAGGAGACGAAGGTTGAGGTGGTTGAACCGCCGTTGTTGGGGTTGGGGATGGAGGAGGTGGTGAGCTCTTCGTGACGGGGAGAAGAGAGGGAGTGAAGTTGGGAGAGGGAGAGGTCGCGTCGGAGGTTTTGGGATTGAAAGGGAGACCGGATGTTCGAGATCACTACTTCTACGACGGACCTGCTGTCCCCTTCGACGCCTATACCTCCTCATGCATCCAAAGCGTACACTTCCTCGCGTCGTCTTCGACATCACCCAACTCAACAACACCCAACCCTCCCTTCCCAACTCTCCTTCCCCCTCCAACCTCAACCTCAACCTTAACCTCAACCGCCAGCCTATCTCTCAACACCTACATCTTCATCCCTCTCGATTGATCCCTCGGTCGCCCTTCTTCCCATCCCATCCCATCCTCGTCGCATCCCGTCCTGACATAACGCTCTCCGAACACGTCCTTCTCTCTCTCTCTCGGTCTCGTCTTCCTCAACTCAACTCGCGCCCCACCCACATGCTTTTTTTTTCTCCTTCTCTCTATCTCTCAACCCCCTAACGCACCCTTTTTTTCATCGGCTATTATCTTTGCCTTTGCCACGACCCAACCGAGCTCACTCACAAACAACCGTTGTATTTTTTTTTTTTCGTTTTTTCTTCCCTTCCTTTCCCATCGCGACTCGTTCTAGACCAGCTCGCTCTTCTCTTTCTTCACCCCCGGCTTCGTTCCCTTAGCTTCTTTCGAACGCGATGGGTGGGTCGAGCTAGCATTCTTTTGAGCCGGGAGGGAGGAGGGGAAGGGATTCCTTCGTTTTCGTTTCGTTTGCGTTTTCGTTTCGTTTTGTAACTCTTATCTGTGCTACTAGGTTCTTCTATCAATCATGCCCACTTTTCGCTGTTTTACGTTTGGTTCGTTTGGGCGAGAGAGAGAGAGGAGAGGAGAGAACGAGAGAAAGAAGGAGAGAAGAAAAACCCTACATGAATCGAACCCTATTTTTCTCCCGGACATACGTAACAGTAACAGTGATACAAAAAGACTTAGATCCCCCCCCCAAAAAAAAAAAAAATCACTCAAACGACGAACGAACCTGAGAGACGCAAGAAAAGGAAAAAAAAAAGAAGAGAGAGAAAACGAAAAAAAAAAAAAAAACGACCTGTACGTCCAGTGGTCGTCGGAGAACCCAGGCCAGGGGTATTCTAAATCAAATCTCCTTGAGATAAGCACTAGGTACGAGTCCTTCCTTTCCAGATTTAGGATCGCGACCTTTCCACCAGTCGTCGGAGACCTGTCGGGTCGATGGGAGATACAAGGGAAGGGGAGGGAGGGGGAGACGCGTCAAGTTTGGTTTGCGAGCGAAACGAGGTGGGAGGATGGAGGGTTTTGGGGTTGGATGGAAGGGAGACGAGATGAGGGGAGGGGTGAAAGAAAGAAAGAGGGGGAGGGAGGGAGGGAAAGAGGAAGGAGGGAACGTACCTTCTCGAGAATGAGGACGACCTGGCGGGCTTTGAGGGGGAGATCTCCGGGTTCCTGTTTGGAGGAAGCGAAGATTAGTCTAGGAAGGGAAAGTGAGAGAAAGATGAAGCAAATATAAAGAAAGGAGAAAAGAAAACGAACCGAGCTGGCGAATTCGTACAACGCTGAGGAGGAAGAAAGGGAAGCGAGTTTAGCTCGAGTTGAGACCCCCCCCCGCCTCTGCTGTAGTGAGTAAAAGCCAGGAATCGATGGAGAAGTAGAATGGAACGCAAACGTACCCTCAGCATAATCTCCACCCTCTTCTTCCTGTTCCGGCTCAGGCTCCGGCTCCTCGTACGCAGGAGTCGAAGGCGCGACTCGTCGAGTTGGAGGAGGAGGGAGGTTGTTCTTGGGTTTGGCGAAGGATCCGTTGGGTGAAGCTGCTGGAGCGGGAGGTGGGACGTAGGGTGCGGCTGTTGGACGACGGACATGTTGGAGAAGAGGAAGGGGAGAAGGGATTGAGAAGAAGGAAGGAAGGTGAGAGAAAGGTCAGCCTTCAAGATTGAGCTCGAGGCGGCCTTCGACTCGAGCTTGAGAGTTCAGGAGACGAGGAGACGAACGGGCAGCGTTGGGATCCCTGAGAGAGAGTAAAAGAGTGAGATGGTCAGTTTGCGTGCTCGGGAAGAGGAACAGGGGCGAGTTGGGAGACAAAGAGACGGAGGGAAGTGGGACGAGCGCGAGCAAGCGATGAGAGGAAGAGGAAGAGACGAGGAAGGTTCTAAACTCACTTGAACATCGTCTTCATAGCTCCCATCTTGCCTGAAAACGGGGAAGGCAGCGTCGGAAGGAAGTCAGCTTATTATCGCTTTGAGAGGACAGGAGGGAAGACCGCGGAGGGAGGGCGACGAGAGGAGGTGGTCGAGTGACAGGATGGCACGAGAGCCGAGCGAGAGCGATCAGACGAGGGCAGAGGGAGACTCTCAGACTCACTCGACGTATCCAGATGGCCAAACGACTTCCCACTGACGAGACCGCTCACTCCTTGAGCTCTCAACTTTGAGCCCTGAGCGGGAGGAGGCGGAGGCGATGAGCTCGACGAGGGAGGAGGAGGAGGAGCCGCTCCTGATCCCAACGCTCCTGCACCAAATCTTCCAAGCGCTCCCGAGACTTTGGAGTTAGAGAGGAAAGCTGAAGATTTCGACTGAGGGTTGGAAGCTGCTTGGTGCTGGATTCCGGAGGAGATGATGTTCCCCGTCAGAGCTTGATTCTTGGAGGCGAAGGACTGGACGTGGGTAGCGGCCATCCCTGCTGGAGTAGAGTTGGGAGATGATTTAGCACCGTTCGAGAACAGGTTAGGTCGAGCGGCAAAGTATTCGTCCATGCTGATGGAGGGGAAGGAGAAGGAGAATGAGAAGGGGAGGACAACAGAGGAAGGGAGAGATGGGAGGGAGGGAAGAAGGAAGGAGGAGTGAGCTTTGGCGGTTCCTTCCGGTCTTTTTCCACTCACAGATCGAAGAAAGCGAGTCGATCCTCGTAAGTCAGATTGGCGAAGACCATCTTGTAGTTCTAGCGAAGCGGGTGTATAGTTGAAGGCGGGAAGGGCGAGTGGGTGTTCGAGGAAGGAGAGCTGTGTCGCTCTTCGGCGAGTCGAGCTCTCGAAATCAAGATTCAGTTTTCAGGCTCCTTCCCTCCTTCTTCCTCCTCAACCTTCAGCAACCCTTTTCAGGACACTTCTCCTAGACCGTCTCCCCCTCCGGTCCATCGCTCTCCTCGTCATGGCCAAGTACACCAAATTCGGGTCTCCGGACGCTGAGGAGTCCGCTCCCAAAGCTTCCACCTCCAAGCTCGCTCCAGCTTCCCAACCTCCTCCTCCCTCCTCCTCCTCGATCCCTCCTCCTTCCCCTTCATCCAAGAAACGACCTCGCTCTTCCTCTTTAACAAACGGATCTACCAACGGGAACGGACAAACTCGTCACAACCATACAGTCTCGTATCACCAGTCCGACGAGGAGGACGAGCTGGCTTCCAAGCACCAACGTCAACAGCAACCTCTGTCGAAGAAGAAGCGTCGCAGAGAGGGGAGTCTCACCAACGGAGCGAGCGGAGCGGGAGGGGATACGGCTGCTGAGAAGGACAAGAGGAGGGCTGTGGCGGAGAAGCTGAGGAAGGAGAGGATGGAGCTGCCGATCTGGGCAGGTGAGTTTTGAGCTTCAACCTTTGCTCTTTCTTCCCTTTGAGCTCGACTTGTCGACGTCGCGAGCTCGAACCAGCTCCCTTCAGCCTTGGGTCGATTTACGGAATAATTATCTAACCTCTCGCCTCCCTCTTCGTATACCTTCGTTGCTCTTATCAGGTCAGGATGCCATCAAGAAGGCCGTCATGGAGAACGACACCGTCGTGATCCTCGGAGAGACGGGAAGTGGAAAGACTACTCGTTCGTTCACCTTTCCTTGAGCTTGATCTGCTCGAAATATATACGATCCCCTTCCTCAAGGGTACATCTACCCCATCGTACTAAGATTCTGACCTACTCTCCAATTCCCTCCCTCCCTCGCTCGCCTTCCTCCTTTCTCTCCCTCCTCCCTCCCCTCAACCCAAACCGCTCACTTCGTCCACTACAGAGGTCCCTCAGTTTCTTCTCCAACTCCCAACTCTTTCGCCCATGAAGATTGCCATCACCCAACCTCGTCGAGTCGCAGCTCTCACCCTCGCGACCCGTGTGGCAGCAGAGCAGGGAACCTCTGTCGGAGCTCGCGTCGGTCATTCCGTTCGATTCGACACGAAGGTCGGAGCCTTGACCAAGCTGGTATATCTTACGGACGGAATGCTGGTGAGGGAACTGCTGGTGGACGACGAGCTGTCGTGAGTAACAGCTCTAATCGATCTTGGAGGTTGGAGGGAGGTCGGGAGGGCATGAACGTGGGCTTCGATGCCTTCTGTTCGCGAAGCTCACCACTTCCTCGTCTTTGTCTCATCCCTTCCTTCAGTCGGTACGGAGCTATCATCGTCGATGAGGCTCACGAGCGTAACGTCTCGACCGATCTTCTCCTCGGATCTCTCAAACGGATCCAACGAGCTCGAAACTCGAAGAAGCCAGACGCGGATGGAAACCTTCCCAACCCGCTCAAGGTGATCATCATGAGTGCTACCCTTGACGCTGAACGGTTCTCGGACTTCTTTGATAAGTAAGTACTAGGTCTTTTGCTCTTCGGCCACTCTCGTCTTCGTGAGATCAGCCCGGCCAAGCTGACCTTTCCTTCGACGCGTCTCGCTCTTCTTTCCTCCTCGTCAGAGCTCCCATCCTCTACGTTCGAGGTCGACAGCATACCGTCAAGATCTACAACACTCTTTCGATGCCTGAGGACTATCAGGAGGCCGCCGTTAAGACGTTCTTCCAGGTTCATTCGGATCAGCCAGCAGGAGACGTTTTGATCTTCCTCACTGGTTCGTTTTGCCTCCTTCTTTCGCTCATTCCTTCTTCTCGCCTGGCTAATCTTCTCGTTTCTCTCTCCTTCTGTCCTCCGCAGGTCAAGAAGACATCGACAACGTTCATCAACAGATCAAGGCTCTCGCTGCTCAACTTCCACCGAGTCAGCTCGCTGTGAGTACGAAGTCGCGTCGACGTCTGTCGTCCCCTTTCCCCTGGCTATCGAAGCGTTCTCTGACTCCCGCTTTCTCTGCTCTGCTTGCATACCCTCAGGTCTCCATCCACCCTTTCATGGCTGCGACTCTCGGAACTCAACAAGCCAAGATCTTCGAGCCTGCTCCTCCGAGAACGAGGAAGGTCATTCTCGCTACCAACGTCGCCGAGACGAGTATCACCATCCCTGGGATCAAGTACGTTATCGACACGGGTCTGTGTAAAGAGAAGAACTACCTGAACAGGAGGGGAACTGGTGAGTCTACAAGCTTTCCCTGACCGAAAATGAACCTCGAAAGCCAGAGCTGGAGTGCTGCGAAGCTGACTCTTTCGTTGCTTCACCGCTGCTCCTTCTCTTTCAGGAATCGAGACGCTTGAAGTCAAGCAGATCAGTCGGTCAGCAGCTCAGCAGCGGACAGGTCGAGCTGGTCGAGAGGTTCGTTCCATCTCTCGTTCAATTTCGTCCGCCTTCCGTTTCGTGTGTTTCGCGAAATCCCAAGCTGACCTCACTTCCATCTCGTCTTCGTTTCCTTTTCGACTATCAGGGACCTGGATTCTGCTATCGCTTGTACACGGAGAAGAGCTTCAAGCAGATGATTCCCTCGCCGAAGCCGGAGATCCTTCGAACCAACCTCGCTCAGGTCGTCCTTCAGCTCAAGCAGCTCGGTATCAAGGAGCTCGGAGATTTCGAGTTTCTTGACTCTCCAGATCCGAACTTCCGTGAGTGCTGTTTTCTTGGTGACCGCGTTCGAATGAACGCCTTCCTCGGAGAATCTCTAGACGCCTCTCTTCAATTCGTTCCTCCATCTCGTCGACCGCCGACGCTGACCCGTATTTCCCTTTCGCTTCTCTTTTCACTCTCTCCAGTCAACGAATCCCTCATGATTCTCTACGGTCTCGGAGCCATCGACAAAGACATGGGCATGACTCCTCTCGGTCACTCGATGCTCAAATACCCTCTCGACCCCTCCCGCTCCAAAATCCTCCTCTCCTCCATCGCTCGCGAATGCACCCTCGACATCCTCGACATCCTCTCCCTCTCCATCGAATCCCCCATCTTCATGGAACCCCCCTCCACCACAGATCGAGACGAAGTCTCCCAGGCAAGAGCAGCGTTCACCCATCGCGACGGCGACCACATGACGATGCTCAACGTTCTTCGATCCTACGAGTCCGTCCCTCGAGCGGACGTGAAGGGGAGGAAGGAGTGGTGTAAAGCGAGGTGGGTGAACGAGCGGGGACTGAAGAAGGCGATTTTGGCGAGGGACCAGATGAGGGGGATTTGTGAGAAGGAGGGGGTGGATTGGAGGACGACGAGTGGGGATGATTCAGAGCCGATTTTGAGAAGTTTGGTGGATGGGTTGTTTACGAATACGGCCATCTTGAGGGATGGGGAGTATAAGCAGTTGGTCGGGTCCTCAGTGAGTAGATCGTCCTCTTTCTTTGTTCTTTCGTCCCGTTTCCTCTCGACGCGTTGTCTCGAAGTCGTCGCTGACTCAACTTCTCATCTCTTCTGTTCTCTGTTCTCCTTTCCTGCAGACGGTCAAGATCCACCCTTCCTCGGTCCTTCACTCAAAACGAGCACCAGCGATCATTTACGACGAGATCGTAAGTCGCTCTTCTTTTCTACGCCCTTTGGTTTCGAGTCCAAGCTGACATTTTTCTGTTATTTTCTCTGCTTCTCCAAGGTTCACACCAAGAGCACTTACGCTCGAAACGTCTCTTCGGTTCAGTTCGCGTGGATCCAGGAGCAGGCGATGTTCCAGCAGCGATCCGCTTAAGCTCCCCTTCTCCCCTCCCTCCCTTCCTCCCTCCTTTTTGCATTCCTCGTCTCCTTACCTAGCTTCTCTTTCGTCCTCACTCGCTTCGATTCACTCTGCATTAGATCTCGACCTACTCTATTTCTTCGCTTTGTTCACGTTCTGCCTATCTGTCTTGTTCTTTCTTCACGGCGTCGTTCCCCTGAGAAAGCTCTCCCTCTCCGACGCGTCTCTTGACTGTTGAAGCTTAAGCGGCCGGAAGGTCGAGCTCCTCGAGTGATGTCTTTTCTCTGAGAAAGCGAGGAATGAGTATAAGGTAGAAGCGAGGGCGAAAAAGCAACGAAGGACGTGAGGTGTCGAGACCCGGAGCGTGTGTTCAAAAAGGAACGATGCAAAGAGGGAATGGAGAGAGAGAGTGCGTGTAGAGAATGGAAGATGGGAGAAAAAGAACGAACTATGCAGAGTCCGAGTATGAGAGAGAGTGTAGTCGCAAAGGAGGAACGAACGACGTATAAAGAAGAAAAAGCAAGAGGGGAGAGACAGGGAGAGAGCAGAGGACGTGCGAAGATAGAGAGAGGAGAGATGGTCGTAAAGAGAGAGAGACACAAACGAGTAAAGCAAGCAAATACGAACGGAGATGAAAAGTCTATCGAGAAGGGATCTAGTTCGCCTTCGGTCGTCCTCCGAATCCACCGAGTTCCAGGTCTTCGCGAGCTTCTCCGTTCCGGTCTTCGAGCTTCTCACGAGCGTTCTGATCCTTGAGAGCTTGGGTGGCTGTTGCTGGATCGGCGATACCGGTTCGAGTTCCCCATCCAGTCTGAAGGAGAACAAAGAGAAAGAAGGGAACGAGAAAGAGGAAAAGGCAGAGACGAGAGAGAGGTCAGCTTCAAGCTTGACGAGAAGAAAGAGCGAGCGGCGGCTCCGAAGAAGAGAGGAGAAGGGACGGACCTCGTGCAGAGTGAGAAGAGCGTAGATCTTCATGATGGCGCTGGAGAACCAAAAAAAAAAAGAAAGCAAGTTTCGTCAGTGGAAAGTCGAGACACGCTGCGAGCGAGCGCGTCGAACGAGGGAGTGAATGAAAGCTCACAAGTAGTATCCAAAGAGAATCCAGGCTGGGATATAGATCACATCTTGAGGTCGGTACCAGAGATGAGGCAGAAGCTTTGCTGAACGAGTTGCACTGAGCCAGACGAACCACTGGGAACGAAGAAGAAAAGGAAGGAGGAAAAGTGAGCTCGACTCGACGGCGAAATGCTCGTCCGACAAAGGTACGAACCGAGACGATGATGTTCCTAAGAGTCGAGAAGAAGGAGAAAAGGTCAGCTTCAGCTCGATAAGATTCGAAAAGGAATAAATATAGCTCAAGAGAACTCACCAAGCGGGAAGATGGTAGCCTCCGTTGTCTATTTCCTTCGTACTTTTGGCGATGAGGTAGAAGACGAGGCATGGACCGAGGAGGAGGGTGAGAGGGTTGATAAACTTGTCGATCATGGTGTAGGCGACGTAAGGATGTCTCGTCCAGATGTATCGTTCGGTGAAGATCGATCTCATGTCGGACCTCCAAGTGTTCCTCGTCCATCGAAGAACCTGCTTGATGAACCTCCAATTCGGCTTCATTGTCGAGAGGAGCTCGGCCTCCTTGCAGCACTGAATGTAGGTGTTCCAGCCGTGCGATACCATCCATCGAGTGAGGAACTTGTCGTCTCCGGAGTTGAGATGGTACTTTCCGAGCCAAAGGTCGTTGGTGAATCCGTGGAGGAACTCGGGATCCTTGAGGATGACCGTTCGGTAGGCTGCTGTTCGTCCTGAGAGACAAGGGACTCCTCCATCGATGTGGGTTGAAGCGGCGATCTCGATGTTCCTGATGGTGAGACGGAAAGCGGCGAGGACCTCCCAAACGGTCATCTTGTTTCCGACGGGTTGAACGCGTTGAGAGGTTCCGACTCCTCCGACCTGTTGATCCTCGAAGCAGGCGAGTACCGATGGGAGGAGGGTAGGTGGCCAGATGGCATCGTCGTCGGCGAAGACGATGATATCCGTGGTGGTGTTTCGGATTCCATGGGACATCTGGAGACGTTTGTTGGCGAAGGGGACGGTGAGGACTCGAATCTTGGAAGGGTCGACAGCGTCCGCGAGCTCCTGGAGAGGACCGAGCATCCTCTCCTCCGTGATGATGATGATCTCCTTTGGGTTTCCGACGAGCCACGAGTGGGCAGCCTCCTTGAACTCTTCTCCGGCGTCGATGGTAGGAACGATGATGGTGACGTCCTCAGACGCGAGGTAGGTTGGATGTTCAGGGAGAGGGATGGGGGAGTAGGCAGCCATGGCGGCTAGACGGATTCCGAACCATAGGTAACGATAGAATCTGCAAGATCAACCGAGCAAGTAGTTCAGCAAAGAGATGGCGAGCAACGCTGCGGCGTGAGCTCGAGAGGGAGGGAGGAGTGAAGAGAGGAAGGGGAGCGAGGTCGACGAAGAGCTCGTCCTTCGCTTCAAGGACGACGATTTCTCCCCCTCTCCTCGAAAAAGCACCAGCTCATCCCTGAGAGGTCTAAAGGTCCACCAGAGAAAGTTGAGGAATAGAGACTCACCCAATGATTCCAAAAGGGACGACTGTTTGTACGAACAATCAAAGGACGATGTCGACCGAGCGAAGAGACAAAGGTCAGCTCCTCCTCCTTCCTCTGCAGCACCTCCAAAGCTCTCCAAGCTCTACTGAAGCAAGCTCTTAGCTACTTACAAACTGGGAACTTGTCTCTTGTTAGATAACTGTGGCAAGGAAGCAAGCACGACGGAAAGAAAAGGAGGGAGGGGAGGAAGGGAAGGAAAGTCAAAACGCCGCAGCTTGAGCCCTTCCCCTCCTTCGACAACGCCAAAAAGTATACAAGCGAGTACTCACAGCATGGCCTGATGGGTCTAGAGGCGATTACAAGTGAAAAAAAGTGGACGAGGTGTCGAAAGAAGGTGGGCAGAGGAAAGGACGCAAGAGAGGGATGACGCTCGAGAGGAGGCGCGACCTTGAGGACAGAGGAGGGAGGAGCCTAGAGGAGAGGGAAGAGGGAGGAGCTCGCTGGATGGAGTCCGAAGGTTTCGAGGAGGCGAGAGGGAAGAGGAAATGAGGAAGGAGAGGCCCGAAAAGCGAAAAGGAGGTCGAAGGGAGGGTTGCTGTTGTCGGGGAGGAGGAGAGGAAGGTCGAGGTGAGAACAAAGTTCGATCGGTCGCAGGAGGTCCAAAAAAAAAGGAAAATCTGTCACTTGAGAGATCAATCTGAATGAGGAAGACATGGAAGAAGACTCGAGGGAGGAAGAGCTTAAAAATCTCCGGTGGTCAAGTAGGAGAGTCGAAACTCGAGCTAAGTTCGGCAGACTCGAGCTCGCTCGCCTTTCCTCCGACCTCCATCATCTCCTGCTCCTTCTTTCAGCAAGCAACAAAATGCCCTCCTCTTCACTCTCTCCTCTTATTCAGATTCTTCCTTACCTTCCTATCGAAACAAAGCAACACATCCTCCGCTTCTGTCACCCGTTCACCCTTGCGAAGACCTCCCAAGTCTCGCTTGAGTCTCGCTCGCTTTCCTCGAGCTTTCCTTCCCTCTTCTCTACAGGGACATCCATCTCCCGGACGCGAAGCTTCTTCCTCTTCTCTTCTCCAAGCGGGTAAGTCTTCCTCACCTCTGCCACGGCTTCCAAATATCTCGCTGAGGCCGACGTTCCTCTCTTTTCTCTCTCCTTCTCTTCTTCCCATTCTGCTCCTTCCCTTCTTCATACCCAACCCTTCGAACCTCAAATCGAGCGGTTCCTCTCCCTCGACCAGATCAAGACGCTCACCATTGAGCAGGTATCCATCCCCATCGGGCTCGAACTTGAATGCTGCCTGGATCGAGCCTCCTCGTCGAGACCTTTGGAGCTCGACTTCCTCGCAGTACAACTCGGACGCGACTCCGTCGAGCACCCTCTTCACCCCTCCTTTTCAATCTTCAACCCCCGCAGCTTCATCCTGGAATCTTTCTCCCTCCCTGGCTTGCCTTCAGTCTGTCCACAACCCTCCAACTGGAACCGACTGGAATCCTTGACGTTCGTCGACGGAGGAGCGACGTGTCCGCTCAGCATCAAGAAGCTTGTGGGAGAGAGCACCCAGCCGGATCTCAGCTATCACCTAAACTATCTCATCGACGACGAAGAGTCTGCCGATCTGGATGATTGGGTGGAGTGCGTCGATTGAGACGTTGAAACGTTGGGGAGGGTCGTCAGGAAAACAAGAATCCAGGTCGCGTCGCTGTCCGTCCGCCATGGCTCAAGTGCAGGAGAAGTTGGAGGGAATGTCATGCTGGCCAAGGCTTCGCTCAAATCTGGAGCTAGAAGCCTTGCCATTTTGAGTCTCTGTCTGGTCTCACGGTCCTTGAATCCTTTCAAGACTTCGCTTACGTTGAGATTTTCTTGTTTTTTTCCTCTTTCAAAGCGACTTTTTCACCTGATCCTCCCATTTCTCTCTCTCGCCAGTCCCTCTTCACGAACTACCCCTTCGCAAATCTCTCGTCGTGGCACCGCAATCTCGTCTAGTACTCTCGCACGGTTCTCGTCGCGTCGAGGTGAGCTTCAACCCTACTCGACCCTTCTCCTCTTCCACCTCCAACTGAACCAAGCTGAAAACAGATTCCTCCCTTGTCTACCTGCCAGATTTAATCGTCGCTCTTCGCCTCTCATCCCTTAGTCGCGTCTCCAGGGACTCGCGATCTGTAGCTTTCGTTTTCTTTTGACGTCGCTGAAATCTCATGCCCTCTCCCTTTCTCGCCCCGATGTGCGCAGAGCGAGAATAATGTAATACTCCTTCTGAAGAAGGAAAGGTGAGGGAGCAGGAGCTGAAGGGAGGTGGCATGAATCGATCGTAAGAAGAAACTAGGCAATCGTAGGAAGAGAAACGAACGAAACGAAAAGCCCCAGGACGACGACCCTTCAAGCCATTCTCGAGGCGACGGACGACCCCAAAACGAGTACGAGGTTCAGACTGCTGGTTAAGAGGGTCGAGGGATCTCAGCGGCGGCTTGGGGGAAGATGGAAGAGGTTGGATTGCGAGGAGGAGACGGCTCGCCGATCTGCGAAGAAAGGAAGGCGAAAGTCCCTTGTCAGCTTCAGGTATCTGAGAAAGGAGTAGAGCAAGGTGAAAGTAGATGTACGATAAGAGGGTCTTGGTGACGAGTGAAAATCGATCCATGGCAGCACGCGTCGACGGACGGGGGAGGAGAAGGGAAAGGAAGGACCGAGGTGATGATGAAGGCGTGAGGCGGAAGGGAAGGAAGGCGGAGGTGGTTTCTGGAAGTGGACTGGGAGGTTGTGCGATGAGATGAGTGAGGGGTTTGGAAGACGGAGAGGGGAGGGAGGAAGGGATATCGCGTCGACTGGAGAAGGAGACGAGAACGAACGAGAGTCAGCTCGGTATAAAAAACGAAGAGAAAGAGAAAGAAGAGAGTGCAAATCACCTCAAACCTCAAGCTCGACTGCAAAAACACTCCTCCATCTCGCGATCTCCGGCATGGTTCTGACCAGTCCCTCCAGCTCGACCTTCTCCTCCTCCGAATGCGCGACGAGGACGAAGGAGTGATCCTGCAACGTGTCGAGTCCAAACGTGCGGCTATCCCATTCCAATATGACGAGAAGTCTCCGCAAGTTCGGCGTGGAGGCAGAGAGAAGTCTGGCCGCGTGAACCCGAACGCTCGGCTGCATCGAAGTTCCGTCGGTCAAAGGAGGGATTATCGAGCTTCCGTGTGCGTTCCTAACGTAGGTCAGGACCCCACTGAGATCCATCACTTCCAATCTAGTCCAACGTCTCAAGGTGGAAGCCCTCCCGAGGTCGATCCAAGGAAGATAAAGAGAGATCGGTTCTCCAACGAGTGACAACGAACAACGCGTCGGATTGAGGTGTGGAAAGAGAGCGGTAACGAGGAGTTCCAGGCCATTTTTGGCGTTGGATTCGGCGGTTAAGTGGACACTATCTTGAGCGATGGGTCCGTCGATCCTGAAGGAGGAGAGATGAAGGCTGTAAGACCGTGCGACGGAGGTGAAGTCGACGGAGAGGGCCCTGATCTGGGTGAGAGAGAGGAAGTTTCGGATTCGAGACGGATGAGGCGCCTTTGAGGAGATATACAAGGTGTCAGAGAGAAACGGAATCAGTCTCACACACAGAGAGAGTCGAGGAAGCGAAAAGAAAAGCGGCAACAAGGAGGAAGAGAGAGAGAAGGAAACGTGTCGAGCTCACCCTCTGGGTTCGTTTCCTTTCGCAGAAGAGCGCTTCGAGCTGGGAAACCGAGGTGATGACGACGGATCCGTAGAGGATGGGGGATGAAGCTTCCAAAAAGTCCCTGGAGACTCGTCCTAGAACGGCGAGCGTCGAGACATCGGCTTCCTTGAAGAGGAGGAGGAGCACGTCCCAAGGCAATCGAGGAAGAAGAGGTTTGGAGAGCTCTAGAAGGGAAGGGCGGGCGGGGTGAGCCCCGTTTTCTTTGGAGAAGGTGGCAGAGAGTAGTCAGGGACTCACCTCTGGCATGTCTAGGAGACGATGGGACGTTGTTTAGTCGACGAGGAAGAGGTCGAGCTGAGGGAAGGAGGCGGAGCGAAGGAGAGGAAGGTCAGCTTTCTCCTTCTCCTTGACCAAGGCCCAACATCAAGGATGTTTCGACCTCCAAAGTGAGAGCTGATAAAAGGAGGGTGTGATTTTGCACCAAGATACCCCGAAAAGGAGTGAAGGGGATCTCTAAAGGGACAAAGAGATGGAGGCTTCGACGAGATCGAGCTCCCATCCGTCCTGGCCTCCCCTCCGCTCTCTTCCTACGCACTGAACCCGCTCTGACTGCATCAGAACTCACTGTTTTGGCGTTTGAGGACCTTTGAGAGGCAAAAACTCTCAAGAGGGAAGAACGTAGTCACGCGAAAGAAGAAGGACGCGGGAAGGAGAAGGTGGAAGAGAGAGGGAAAGGAGAAAGGTGAGCTTCGCATCGTCGACAACTTCCCGTCTTTCCTGCCGACGCTCATCATCCATCCAAGGGAGAAGTTCCTCGCACACTCCAACAGCTTCTAACACCCTTCTTTTTCATATCTTTCGTCGTTCGGACGCCAACATATTTCTACCTCTCTCTCTCCTCAACGAGATGGCCTCCCTCCTGTCCCTCCCCTCCTCCACCTCCTCCTCGTCGTCCTCTCCCTCCCTTCCCTTCCTTCCCACCGAAACAAAACGGGATATCCTCGCGTTCGCCGATACCGAAACCCTCGCTACTTGCTCCCGAGTTTCCTCGAGATCGCCTCAGATCTTCTCTACCAGCATGTCGACATCGTCGGGGAGGACCGATTGAGTTCGTTCTTCTGCGAGAGGGTGAGTCTTTCCTCTTGTCGCCTTCTTCCTGACCCATTGTCAAGGCTCGACACTAATACAGATCCTCTCGCCCTCTCTCCACCCTCAGGAGAAACCCTCGTCCCCTCAAATCGCAGTCTTCAGGCTCAGGATCGAGTCCCGCATGGCCACCTTCACCTTCGTCGCGACCTGTTCCGATCCCACCTCCATCTTCGCCAAACTCCTTCCCTTCCCCTCTGGACCCCTCCTCATCGATACCTTCGTCGTCAAGCTTCTCCCTACCGGAAGGAAAATTGAAGGAAAGAATGTCAACCACACTCCTCTCCTCTCCCTCTTCGGACCGTCCGTCTTCCGTTTCGAAGCCATCCCTCCTTACGACCCCATCGTTCCTACCCTCCTCTACCTCGCGCCTGAAGGAGTCCCCTCGTGGAAGGGCCTTCTCGCAGTCCACTTCGTACACTCAACGTTCAAATCCCTCCTCCAGACGAGCTGCTTCGGTTCCGACTGTTGGAACCTCACGTACGTTGAAATTCCTGCCTCGCTCGAGGACTCAGACGGTTTCCCTTCGGATCTCTTCATGGCCATCGTCGGGGACCTCACCGGGAGATTGGAATTCTCTCAGGATTGGGACGAGGAGGATGCCAGAGCGAATCTCTTCCCCAACGAGGTTGTAGGGTCCGTGACCGTCATGGTGAAGTCGGCAGAGGCGAAGACTCAGTTCGAGAGAGTTTTGAGGGACTCCTCTCGGTCCATGGACGCAGAAGACGAGGAGGTGGAAGAGCAGCTGCGAAATATTAAGGTGGTGGTTCGCAAGATGGGAGGCTGAAGTGAGTCTGTTTTTTTCGATGCCTCCAGGCCAGCGACCCTCGCGACTGACGCGTCGTCCGACTTAATTCCTTTCACTCTTTGCAGCTATAGCTCATCTCCTCCTGTGCCGAAATCGTACTCAATCCGAGAATCATCCGAACATATCTAACATCCTACCTCATCGTTCTACGCTCTCCTCACTTTCTGGCATCGTCAAGAACTTCATCCTCCGTCCCTCTTGTTTTCTTCGACATTTTCGACGTGAGCTCTCACCTTCCCTGCTCCTCTCTCGTACTGGGCTGTTCGGGCTCGAGCCAACGGAAGCTGGCTCTACTTTTGTCTTTATCGCAGATCTACCTCGATATCATGCTACTCTGTACACATCCGCGATCAGAAACCTAAAGAGACAGCTCATTGAGGAAGAGTCCGAACTTGAGCTTCCAGCCAAGACGCTCGTGCTCCTGAGCACCCGAGAGAATAGAAGAGAAAACCTCGCTTTGAGCAAGCATCATCTAGCAACGTTGTGAGGTCGAAGATAGAAAGAGGAAGGGAAGGGAAAGAAGAGCCTGGTTCTCGACTCTGGGCGGGGCCGTCGCGTCTCGTTCTCGCTTTCATTTCGGTGCAGTTCTTTCTCTCAAGGTAGGGAGGGCTCTCGAGACTAGTCGTAAACAGTCATCAAGAGCCCCAGGATAAGAAACAAAAACGAAACGAGAGAAGAGAGAAGCAATGGGGTGCGAAAAACGCATGGACATAAAGTCGGTAGGGGTAGGGTGAGAGAGATGGATCTAAGCAAAGAAGCGAAGGTTTACTCCTCGTCGGAGGCAGCGGCCTCCTCAGCCTCCTCAACCTCCTCGTCCTCCTCCCTGAAGCGGAAGAAAGAAAGAAAGAAGGAAGAGAGAAGGGTCAGCGAGAGTTCGGCGTCGCGGAATTCGAGCGAAGGGAAGATAAAACTCACTCCTCCTCCTCCTCCTCCTCCTCCTGCTCCTCCTGAAGGGTGTCCCAGACGGAGGTGGCGATTCGGCTGTGAGAAGGGAAGAGAAACGGAGGCAGAAAGACCGAGGTCAGCGACGAAGTTCCAGACGAGACGAGCGAGGGGAAGACGAGAAGAGAAAGGAGAACGTACTCCAAATCACGCTGTCCATCCTGGGAGATCCTTCGTCCTCCGTCGGGGTGGTGCTCAAGGACACCAATCTTCTCGAGGGACTGGCAGACGTTCCTCTGAACGGAAGCAGAGGAGTCGGCGTGGTGGGAAGGTCGGACACCTCGTCGGTGCTTTCCTCCGTGGAGCTTGGTCAAAGCTCCGATACCAACGTGCTTTCGGAGGTAGATGTGTCGAGCGACGGCGGCTGTGAGGTGACGAGAAGGAGGTCGTAGGAGCAAGGGGAAGGGGAGGGGAAGAGAGGTGAGCGGGGAGGGGGTCGGGGACATGTTTGAATATGATTCAGCCTGCTGGGATTTACAGGAGAGAGAAGGTCTACGTCCCGGGAGTTTCGAACGCTGAGAAGGAAGGGGGTCGTTGGAGCCTCTAAGCGAATCGTCTCTTCACCAACCCAGACCTAGCCTCGGAGGAGGGAAGGAGAGGGGAGGGAGAACGACCGCGAAAAAGCTCCTCCAGACCAAACTCCTTCCTTCAAAGCAGAGCAAAGACATCCCCTTCATCCGTAGACCGACTACTCTCCAACCCTAGCAAGCTCCGACCCATTCTCGCTCCCGCGAAGGAACGAGAACAAACAAAAAGGGGGAGGGAGAAAGAGACGAAGGGCAAAGGAAGCCAGACTCACCGGCTCGAACGTAGTACCAATCAGGGTCGTAGGGAGCGAGCTCCTTGAAGGCTCCGGTCTTGACAATGTCGACCCAGTTGGGGACCTCCAGCTTACCCGATCGCTTGAGATGGGAAGAGTAGGCGGAGATGAAGGCCTCGGCCGCTGGGGGAGGAGGAAGGAAGAGGGAGCGAGCGAAGGCAGTAGTTCAGTTCGACGTTTTCTTCTCTTCCCTTGGAGTCCTTTCCTTGCCTTCGCACCGCCTCGCACGTAGGAGAAGAAGTGGGGGGGGAGGTAGAGCACTCACAGATATCACGAACACCAGGCATTTTGAAGTATAAAAGTCGAAAACGGGGTGGTTCTTGACGGTGAAGCTGAACAAGAAGGGAAGGAGAAAAGAGCGAGATGCAAGGAGGGAACGAGGTCAGCTTTTTCTACCTTCAATTCTGCACCTTTCTGGATGAAAGAAGTTGGATCCACATGCTCGGGGCAAGGAGAAGGCCAAGGTGTGGAAGAGGAGGGAAGAGGGCAGAAAGGACGAACAGTGGAGCTTGACGGTTCTTGGAGAGAAGGGAAAGGAGGACTGAAGAGAGAAACCTGCCTTGAAATCGCGGAGTCAAATCCTGACCTGTTTAGCTCGATAAAAACTGTGATGGGAAATCTATTCCTCCTCCTCAAAGACACATGGAGCGCATAGGTAGAGATTCCTGCTCTTTTCTTGGGCGAGAAAAACTTACTCCGTCAAGCAGGAGAGGAAGAGAAGAAGGAGAAGAACGTTAGACGGCGTCGCTTCTTCCTCTCGGGGTCGTTAGCCAACTGGAGCGAGCTCCGAGAAGATCTCTAACGGTAGATAAAGCTGACCTCTGATCACAGCCTGATCGATGTGACGTGGATCTTGGGCGAGAGAGACGTGGAATCCACTGGACTCGCGACGCGCGCTCTCGGGTTTTGGCTCCTTGGAGACTTCCTCTTCCTCTTCCTACGAGGGCTACTATAAGGCCGCAGCTCTAAAGAAGATCTCACTTACCGACTTTCCTCAACCATACACTTCTAATGAACTCAAGTCACCGAGGTGAGCATGGAGTCAAGACGCTCGACAGCCTTTCGCTCTCGCTCTCCTCCCTCCCTTTGAATCGAATTGCCATTTTTTCACGCTCTCGCATTTCTTCTCGAGCTGGGACTTCCGATTACATATCTGGAGTCTTGTTTCTGGGAGATTCAGCATGAAAAACGTTCGAGCTCTGAGCTGAGGCCGATTAAAAGAAAACTCAGATTTCGAGGAGGGAAAGGAGGGAAAGGAGGGAAAGGTTTCTCTCTCCCCTTCAACTCCTCCCTCCCCCATGTCTCTCACCCATCTGCTCTACGAGTCTGCCTCCGGGTACGCTCTCTTCACCGTGGCCCTCCACGATGAGGTCGCCAACTCGACCAAGCAGTTCCAGGACTCGCTCGCCGACCTTCACAAGTTTGGAAAGATGGTTCAGCTCAAATCCTTCGCTCCCTTCACGAGTGCAGCCCACGCTCTCGAAAACGCCAACGACGTCTCCGAAGGTGAGTCAGCAATCTTATCTTCATCAAGAGACAAGGGGGGGGGGGGGGGGGGTGTCGTCCTTAAACGAGGTGGCATGGGCGGGAATATCTTGCTTGGTGCGACACGGAAGGAAGAAGGGAAGGAAGAGAAGGAGCGGAGGTGGTGCGTTTTGGGTTTCCTTCGAGCTGACCTTTTTCTTCTTCTTCTTATTCCTCCTCTTCTCCCTCCTCCTAGGTATCCTCAACCCTCACCTCGCCTCCCTCCTCGAGCTCAACCTCGGAAAGTCTTCCTCCAAGGGAGCTTCCTCCTCCGCCGCCACCTCTGTCCTTCTCGGATGCGAGGAGAAGAACTTGGCTGGATCCATCAAGGCTGAGCTCGGAATCGACTGCGACGCTGGAACCTCAGCCCTCGAGCTCATTCGAGGAATCAGGTTGCACGCTGAGAAGATGTTGAAGGGGATGGAGGCTGGAGATGTTTTCAAGGCTCAGTTGGGTTTGGGTCACTCGTACTCGAGGGCTAAGGTGAAGGTACGTTAAACCCAACCTTTCTCGACCTCGCGCGCGACCGAACCCTTCGTCTCTTCGAGCTCACCTCCTTCCCCTTCCTTCTTCTAGTTCAACGTCAACCGATCCGACAACATGATCATCCAGGCTATCGCTCTCTCCGATCAGCTCGACAAGGACGTCAACACCTTCGCCATGCGAGTGCGAGAGTGGTAAGTTCGAGCTCGTTTTCAGCCCTTCTTTCGCGTTTTTCGAGGCTCACAGGCTCCGTTTCGACTCTCCAGGTACGGATGGCACTTCCCTGAGCTCGTCCGACTCGTCCCTGACAACCACCAGTACGCCAGGATGGCCAAGTTCATCGGAGATAAGAGCAGGCTCTCTGAGGCGGACCTCGAATCCATGCAGGAGATTCTCGACGACGATGAGGTTAGGGCTAAGAACGTCCTCGATGGAGCTCGAGCTTCCATGGGATCCGACATCGCTCCCATCGATCTTATCAACATCTCCAACTTCGCCGACCGAGTCGTCCACCTCGCCGACTACAGGAAGGCCCTCAAGGCGTACCTCATCGAGAAGATGCACCTCGTCGCTCCCAACCTTTCAGCCCTCCTCGGAGAGACGATCGGAGCGAGGTTGATCTCTCACGCTGGATCCCTCACCAACCTCGCCAAGTACCCTGCCTCGACCGTCCAGATCCTCGGAGCCGAGAAGGCTCTCTTCCGAGCTCTCAAGACCAAGGGAAACACCCCCAAGGTGAGTCGCGACTTTCTTCCTTCCCTCCCGTCTTCCCGCTCCCTCCCTTCCTTCCCGTTCTTTTTCTCTAGAACTGACGCGTCTTTTTTCGCCTCTTTTTCCTTTCTTCAGTACGGTCTCATCTACCACTCCACCTTCATCGGACGAGCCGGAGCCAAGCACAAGGGAAGGATCTCTCGATTCCTCGCCAACAAGTGTTCCATCGCCGCTCGAATTGATTGCTTCTCTGGTGAGTCTCTTTCCTCATCCCTCCCCTCTTTCACTGCTCGTTCTCAAACGCGTTGTTCTGACGCTTCTTCCCTCCTTTTTTTCGACCCTTCTTCGCAGACGTCCCCACCAACAAGTTCGGAGAGGCCCTTCGAGCTCAGGTCGAGGAGCGACTCGCCTTCTACGAGGTTCGTTCATTCTTTCGCTGCCTCATCTCGAGCCTCCCATGGCCTCTATCTCCCGCATCTGGGGTCGTCCTTTCGGACCTTCCCAAGGCGGAGAAAAGGACGGGACGGCTTCGAGACCATCCGCATCTTCTGCGAACTCTCCGTCGCTGACCTTCGTTCCTTCGTTCTTTTCGTTCCCCCAGTCTGGAACCGCCGTCTCCAAGAACGCCGACGCCATGCAGAAGGCTCTCGATGCCATCGCTGCCGATATCGACGAGGACGACGAGGAGGTTGACGAGGCTGAGGAGGAGCTCGAGGTCGTTGAGGCTGTTGCTCAGATCGAGGAGGTACGTTCAGCCAACCCCCTCTCTCCCCATCGCTCGGCCCAGAAACCAAACTCGGAAATAAGGGAACCCCTTTCATCTTGGCTTCTGGGTCCCCATGAAAAACAAGGCGGAAAATCGGTGTCTTCAGCCAAACTGACGCTTTTGTTTCACGCGTTTTTGATTTGCATGGATTCATCAGGACGAGCGAAAGCGAGCTAAGAAGGCTGCTAAGGCCGCCAAAAAGGGCGAGGCTGCTCTTCCTCTGCTCGCTGAGGTGACTGCTCTCGTTGGAGGATCGGTGGAGACTGTTGTTAAGGCTAAGAAGTCTAAGAGGAAGGTTCGTCGTTTCTCCCTCCCTCCTCCTTCGTTTTCGAGAACTCCGAGCTGATCTTTTCTTCTTCATATGTCCGTTGGTGTCGCAGTCGGAGGTCGCTGCTATGGATGTCGACTCCCCAGCACCTGTGGAGGGTGAGAAGAAGGCTAAGAAGGAGAAGAAGTCGAGGAAGAGCGAGGTTGTGAGTTCGACCTGTTTCCGTTCCCCTGCTCTTCCGTTTTCTCTCGCGTTCGAAACCGACTCGCTGACTCTTCCTTTTCTTTTCATTCTCTTCTCTTTCTTTCGCAGGCGGAGGTTGAGGCTGAGGAGGGAACCCCCTCGAAGAAGTCAAAGAAGGAAAAGAAGGTCAAGGCCTAAACCGCCCTTCTCCCTCTCTTTCTCCGTCTTTCTCTCTTTCTCCCTCTGCATCTTTTCTCTCCCACCACATCTATCTTTCTTTCTCTAGCTTCGTTTTCGGTCTCTCTTGCTTCTACTGTTGGCTTCCCTTTCTTCACCACCCTTTATCACCCTTCACTTTCTCTCTCTCCTTTTTTTGTTTTGACGCGTCGTCTCTTTCTTTCGTCGCCCGTTCTTTTGCTCGCTTTACTGTTAGATATGTACTATGAGACAACATATCAAGTCAATCCAAACTCTCTTCGCCCATCAGCAGCGAAAAAGCAAGTGAAAAACAGGGAGTGAAAAAGTGCGAGAAAGAGCGTCCGCCCCTGATCGAAAACAGAAACGCCTCCCATCCGCTCCTCCTTTGAACCTCAGCTTCCTTCTGTTCCGTCCGCAAACCACAACAACCCTTCCCTCCCCGTCCCTCTCGCTTCCTCTCTCTCTTCCCCCCTAATCTCTCCAAACCAACCCAAAGACAAGGCAGGCCCCTCGTCCACACCCTCTCCTCGACCTCCCTCCCTCCCTCCCACACCTCCTCCTCCCCCTCCCTTCTCTCCCCTCAAATTTCAAAGAGAGCATGGCTACAGCCGCTGCGTACAACATGCCTGGATCGCCTACGGGTGGGGAAGCGTACTCTACGGGCTTGCCTGGTGGATCTGGAGGTGGAGGGAAGGGAAGTCTGAGCAGGAACACGATGAACAGGATATCGGTCTCGGCGGTGGGTCCTCTTCCTCCCTCCCTTCTTCTCTCTCCTTCTCTTCCCTCACCTCGCTTCGATTCTTCTCAAGCTGACCTCCATGGACTCTTCCTTACCATGCTGTGCTGTAGATGTACTCCATGGCAGCCGAAGCGGATGTAGAGGTGGATGATGATTTGGCGAAAGGTACGCTCGTCTCCCACCCTCTCGTCTCTTGAGTCGCTTCCTTCCTCGTCGAGCTCGAGCTGACCTTGGGACCGTTCGCTCGTTGGACTGATCAGCCCAGAAGAGACTTCGAGACTTGAAGAGCAAGATCTCCTCCCAATCCAAGAAGAATTTCGTGCTCGAACGAGGTCAGTTCATCGAGAGGGAAGACTGCCTTCCTTCCTCGCTCCCACCCACCCACCCCCCTTTAGCTCTCGTCGCTGATCCCCTCCTTCTTTTGGGGTCTGCTCTCGGTTGGGTTCGCTTCGTATAGACGTGAGATACCTGGATTCGAGGATCGCATTGTTGATTCAGAACAGGATGGCTGCTGATGAGGTGAGTCTCTCGACAAAACAGGGAAGCTGAAGGAGAGAGAGAGAACAAACAGCTCATCCCTTCGTCTCTCTTGGTTTCGCCCGTTCGATAGGAGCAAAAAGTTCAAGAACATCTGGATGAGGTGGATTATGGGGACGGTCAGCATCTGGATGATAAGAAAATGACCGTAAGTACCAACCTCAATCCCTTCCTTTGTTGAGCTCGAAGAGGGAAGGAGGAGGCTCGAGCTCGAGCTCGTTTCGTTTCGTTCCTACCTCCAAGCTGACCTCTTCGTGTGTGATTTTCGTCGCCAGGCCTACGGAAACCTCTTCTTCCTCCTCCAAGCCGAACCTCGTCACATCGCTTCCCTCTGTCGACTCATCTCCATGGCCGAAATCGACATCCTCCTCCAGACGGTCATGTTCACGCTCTACGGAAACCAGTACGAGTCGAGGGAGGAGCATCTGCTTCTTACTATGTTCCAGGTGAGTGCATCGACCCAGTCAATCTACTTTGCTGAAGATGGCTCGTCGGCGGCCGAAGAATGCGAACTGACGAAGCTGTCGTTGTTCTCCTTTCGATCCAGTCTGTCCTCTCTGCTCAATTCGAGACCTCAACCGAGTTCGGATCCCTCCTTCGAGCCAACACTCCCGTCTCGAGAATGATGACGACCTACACGCGACGAGGACCGGGTCAGAGTTATCTCAAGAGTGTATTGTCGGAGAGGATCAACAGTTTGATCGAGCACAAGGAGCTGAATCTCGAGATCAACCCTTTGAAGGTGAGCCCTTCCTCGAGTCTCTTTCTCCCTTCCTCCCTCCTTTTCCCCTTCCCACTCGCTGACTCCCCTCTGCTCCTCACGGCTCACCGTGCTCGTTTACGCAGGTCTACGAGCAAATGATCAACCAGATCGAGGAGGATCGAGGCTCGATTCCAGACAACCTTCCTCGAGGAGTCTCGCCAGAAGTCGCGGCTGCCAACCCGGACGTTCAAGGAATCATCCTTCCGAGATTGACGATGTTGATGGAGATCGCCGACAGCTTCCTTTCGACCATCATCGACGCTATGGAGACGGTGCCGTATGGGATCAGGTGGATCTGCAAGCAGATCAGGAGTCTGACGAGGGTGAGTCGTTCGTTTCTTCTGTTTTCTTTCGAGTTGGGAGTTAAGAGGTGAAGGAAGAGGGGGATGAGCTGTTCTCAGACAAGGAGGAAAGAGAGGTCGTAGTAGAAGGTAATTGGAGCTGACTTTTCGCTCGCTTTTGGTTTCGGGTTGTTTCTGCAGAGGAAGTACCCCGACGCAAGCGACTTCGCCCTCTGCTCTCTCATCGGAGGATTCTTCTTCCTTCGGTTCATCAACCCCGCCATCGTCACCCCTCAGGCTTACATGCTCGTTGACGGAGTTCCCAACAAGCACCCGAGACGGACGCTCACTCTCGTTCGTTCATCCTCCCTCTCCTTCTCTCTTTCCTTCTTCGTCGATTTCGACGCGACGCTGACTCGAACGAACCGCCTCCCTCTTCTTCTTCTTTCGCCTCTTTGGCTGTTTGTAGATCGCCAAGATGCTCCAGAACCTCGCCAACAAGCCCTCGTACTCGAAGGAGGCCTACATGATGTCGCTCAATCCGTTCGTCGAGAACAACAAGAAGAGGATCAACGAGTTCTTGAACAGTCTGTGCGACGTGGGAGATTTCTACGATAACTTGGAGGTGAGTGGTCCATCCAAACCTCTACCTTAATCTTTCGCGAAAAAGAGGAGAGAAGCCCGCACTGACTCTCGTCTCTTTGTTCGTATTCGTCTTCGCAGATGGATCAGTACATGACGCTTTCGAAACGAGACTTCAAGATCAACATCACTCTCAACGAGCTCTACGTGACTCAGGATTATCTCTTGAAGCATATCGATACGCTCGTGAGTCAAGCGCTCCCTCTTTCGTCCAACAGCGAGAGCTTTCAATCGAGCTGACTTCTCGTTGGACGCTCGTCTTCGCTCCCCCCTCCTCTCTTCCTTCCTCACCCGCCCTCCCACCACTACCCCAGGCTCCCTCCAACAAACACCATCTCCGTCTCTGCCTCTCCGAACTCGGTCCCGCTCCCGTCCAAGTCCCTCGAAAGGAAAACCGAGCCATCGACCTCCCCATCTTCTCCCGCTGGGAAACTCCCGTCCAGGACATCACCGCTCAACTCATGTCCGACAACAACGTCACCAAGAACGACATCCTCTTCCAAGAAACCAAATCCATCTTCGTTCAACTCATCCGTTCCATTCCTCAACTCGCAGATCGGCGGCCTATCAACCTCGCCAACCTCGCGGAACGAGCGGCGACGGCGAAAGACGCGATGTTGGTGAGGAAGGGGATCAAGGTGAAGGAGATGCTGAGGGAATTGGAGGAGCTGAAGGTGGTGGATTCGAGGGATAACTATAGGCTGATGCAGGAGGAGGTTAGTGCGGAGCTGGTGCACTTGGGGAACATGAAGGAGAAAGTGTCGGCGGAGGCGAAGAGTTTGGAGAGTGTGTTCAAGACGATTGGGGATCATAACAAGTAAGTGGAGCCTCCTCCTCTCTCTCTATCGTGTGTGCTGAAGTGATGCAAGGGTCGATGGGAGATAGGAGGGGAAGGAACGGAGGCAGGAAGGAGAACTCGCTCGACGCGACTTCGAACGGAACCTGACCTTCCTCATCTCGATCCGCCTTCATCTTGTAGCTACCTTCGCTCCCAACTCGAACAGTACAAGTCTTACCTCCAGAACGTCCGAGCCACATCGAGTTCCAAGGACAAGGCTTCGACGCCCGTGGGAGTCACCGCCGTCGGTGGAAAGGAGAAGAAGCCAACGAAGTCGACTGTCCTCGGTCCTTACCGTTTCACTCACGCTCAGCTCGAGAAGGAAGGGATCATCATGGAGAGTAACGTGCCGGACAACAGGTTCTTATCTTCCACCTCCTTCGCGTCCTTCGCTTGAGCTGTGAATTGAACAACGCTGACTTTTTCCGTTCTTCGCGTTCGATCAGGCGAGCCAACATCTACTTCAACATCACCTCTCCTTCACCTGGAACGTTCATCATTGGGTTGCACTACAAGGGGAGAGATAAGGCTATCTTGGAGATGGACCTTGGGTTGGATGATCTGCTGGAGAAGGTTCGTCGCGTCTGCTCTCTTCTCCTCTCCCCATCCCCCTCTTTCACTGACGCTGACCTTCTCTTCTGCTCGTCCTTCGTCGCTCACAGCAAAAGGATAACAACGTCTACCTCGATCTCGAATACGTCCAGCTCAACGTCCCTAAGGTCCTCGCTCTTCTCAACAAGGTCTTCGGGAAGAGGAAGTAAAATCAACCTCCTCGCCTAGACTCGACTCAACTCCTTTCACTTTACGAACTCCCTCCAACATGCCTTACGCACGACTCCTCTGAACCTTCACTCCCGCAACGCCCTTGGTCTTTCCGTTTCTGTCCCTTCCTCTCGCTCGTCTCCCTTTCCACCCCTCCTTCGATCCTCTCCTTCCTTCCCTTTCGTCTTTTTGCTCTTCCTTCGTCTTCTCACCTTCTCACCTCTCTTTCTCGATCCAATCCAGTTACCCTCTTTTTTCTCTACGTACATCGCACCTTCTATACCACCTTCGTTTTGACAAGTCCTCGACCGTCCACATCGTTTCTTCGTTTGCTCATTTCTCGTTTCTCTCTCGCTGGTGCGACTCTTCTCTCTCTTTCCTTTAATCTCTATTCTACACTTGCTTACCTACTATTCTCCTCCCGTCGGTCGGTACGCTCGCTTTGCTTCGTCTCGGTTCGCTTCGCTTTTCTTGATGTTTGTGTCTCGTTCCGTTTTCGATTTCCTCGACCGTTCGTTTTTCTTGCTTCGCTTCTTTACTCTAGGATTCACGCTTTCGATCGACTCGACTTGACTTGAATGCTTCTACGCTCGCTATGGATTTCTCTCTCTTTCATTCTTGAGAAAGAGAGGAAGGAGAGATCATGCAGTAGATCTAGACTACTCTCGCTTCCAGACAACCAAGCTCAACACCCTCCGAACGTTGACCCTCGTCTTTCCGTCCCAGCCCTCTCCTCCCTCCTCCTTGATCTTTGCGAACTGATTCTTGAGCCAATCCGGCTCCCCAGCGGAAAGAGCAGCTCGGTAGGAGATGACTGGCGAGACGGACGCGTAATAGCTCTCGAGCTGTTGGGCACGACGCGACGAGGAAGGGACGAAAGGAGACGGATCAGCGCGTTTTCTCTCTCGCGCGACATCGCTACACGTATTTCGCAACTTTGGGAAGAGAGAGAATGGGGAACGAACCTCGTCCAAACTCATCGTCGTCTTCATTTCCTTCTCCATCTCCTGATCAACCTGTTCCACGCTCCCCTCGTTCACGGCAGTCTCGAGATTCCAACTCCAAACCCCCTCGTTTTGAAGATAACCTTCTCCTCCATTCCAGCCCCACTTCCAACGCCGCGGAGGAAGATTCCAGCCGGAAGAGGAAGGAGGAGATGGGAGCTCGTCGTAGAGGGAGTAGGTGTGATGGTTTCCTGGCGAGCGGAAGGGGAGGAAAGGACCCGAATAGCGCTGGGTGGTTTCGAGGAGAACTCGAAGCGAAGGAGGGTAGGGAGGAGAGGAAGGCGGAGGAGGAGCTGTAAGGAGGTGGTAAGAGAGGATCAGAAAGATGCGGCGATGGCCGACGGAAGCTCGCTCGAGCTCGAGAAGGAAGGAAACGCCAACCTTCCATGAATCCAGGAGTGAAAGTCCAGACAGCTACAGTTCCTCCCGGCTTGACTATCCGAGTCATCTCCTCCCACCAGGAGTCGTGCTCGAACCAGTGAGCTGCTGTTCCCGAGGTGACGAGGTCGACAGATTGAGAGGGGATTAAGGGGAGGGACGAGGCTGTTGCTTCGTGATACTGGAGACGTGACGACCAGGAGAAGTTTCAGATCAGCTTGTTCGAGAGTAAAAGACCGCTAGAAGCTCCCGAGAGAAAAAAAAGAGGACGAACCTCGACGTTGGGAAGAGGAGGAGCAGATTGAAACATGGTAGAAGAGATGTCGCTTCCCACCACCTTTTCGAAGAGCGGAGAGAGCTGAATTGTCACTGTACCCTATAAGGAAAGATGAGAGGAATAATCGTGAGCTCGGAAAATCTGAAAAGGAGCAGAAGAAAGAGGGAAGGGACGGACAGGGCCGCAACCCAGGTCGACAGCGCTCGACCTCTCTCCACCAGTCTGCTGGTGATAGTCGACGAGGACCTTGTAGAGAACTGTAGGATAAGTAGGTCGAGCTGCCGTGTAGGCTGCTCCCGAGAAGGATTTCCAGTTGCTGGCGTTCTTGAGCATGGTGATGGATCAGGGCGAAATCGCAAAGTCGAACGAAGGTTGGGGAATCCTGAAATCGTCGTTGCCCCCTTTTGCGAGTTGGATCCCAACCACGACACCGTTTTTCACAAGTCTCCTCTCACTTGGAACGGAATCTCTTCATCTCACAGATAGTCTCGAAAAGGTGAGGAATATCTCTAAATCCCCAGGAAGGTCGCTAGGAAGGCGGCTTCGGAGGAGAACCGACGAGCTCACCTTCCCTCCTTCCCTCCCTCCTCCTCTCTTCTTCCTCTCCGTTGCAGACCCTGGCGTTGCAACGGGAGGATTCCTTGATGACTGAGAATACGGATCTCAAGGAGGCCAACTCTAGCCTCGCTCAAAGGGTATTTTTCCTGGAGCGAGAGAACGAGAGTCTCAAGAAGAAACTGCAGGTTCGTGCTTCCCTCCCTCCTTCGTAGTTCTTCTATCACGAGCAGAAGCTGACCATACATACAATCCCCTCCATCTCGAAGAACCCTCCCCGTTTCCCTTGGGAAATCCTCCATTTGATCTTCGAGCACGCCGATATACCCACCCTCGCCGTCCTCGGACGTGTCTCGTATGGCTGCCTGGCTTCGACGTCGCCCACACTCTACCGAGACATACGTCTCACGACACTGAACCAGCTTCAAAATCTGTTTCTTGAGAGGGACACGAGTTGGTGAGTACACGAGGCTAGTTCTTCTGCCTTCGCTCCGTTTTCCCCCTCTTCCCGACCAAACTGACTCCTCCCTCGTGCTCGATCCTTGCAGATCTCTCCTACAGACTCGACCGGAATCAGCTCCTACCTCTTTCTCTCTCTCAGACCAAAACACTCTCACTCGACTTCACCTCCTTCACCTCCGCGGACTGGGAGAAAACCTACCACGCTCGAGTGCTCGGGCTGTCTCTCTCGCGACTGAACGGAACCTACCTCCCTCTCCTCCCCCTCGACACCCTCCAACTCATCGTCCCTCATCAACACGGAAGGCTCCTGAAGCACGCCTATCAACTCCTCCCTCTCCTCAACCCCGTCAGGATCCAGTACGACTTTAGAGCTCGACCTCCCGACCTGCTCCCTTTCGCGTTCGCCATCCGCCCACCTTTCTTCCCGCCCGGCCAGGACAGGCTCAAGGTCATCGAGATGAAAGGATTCTTCCTTGTTTGGACAACTGGAGAAGAGACTGAGAAGACGATCCCTCACACCAACGCTGGTCCCATCACTCTTCGTCTGGACGTTTCATCCCTTTCGCCGGGAGGTGCGTTCTCCTCGTTCCTCCACCTGCTGCAAGAGGAGCGCTGGCACTTCGATAATATTCAACCCGGAAGCCTTGTCCTCGTCGTCCGTACGGAGGAGGAGAGGAAGGAGATGGAGCTTGGAGTTCGCTTCTTGGAGTCGACGATGAGGGCGTTGATCAGGGTTGAGATTGAACTTTGAGGCGAGCATCCTCTTCCTTATTTATTTCTTCTTCTTTGGCTCGCCTCTGACTCTACGCTTTTCGATTTGATCGTGCGGTCTCGCTATCCAGATCGAGAGCGCGACGACGCGTCGAACAACAAACCCACCCCCCCCCCTTTTTCCCTTTTATTTTGCCTCGCTCGCCCACAAATCACTCTCTAACGGAACCGTCCATATCTTTACCCTCCTACTTTGAATCACCTTCACCGCCTAGCCGTAAATTGGAAGACGAGAGCTCTTCAGGCGAATTGCTAGAGATGAGAGGATGAAGGTCGGAGAAAAAGGAAAGCTAACAGAGACCTGAGGAGAAGAAATACCAGAAATGTAAACTTCGATCCTCTTTCTTCCTTCCTCCCTTCGATCTCTCCGAACCACCTCTCCTCTTCTCTTCATATCCGGACTCGTCGTTCGAGGGCGGCGGATGTTGGGACGCGTCGTCTGATCTCCTCCGCTCTCGTTTACTTCATCGATCTTGGACTACATCTGTAAGTCCTAGCAGTCTCATCTTCCCTCTTCTTTCACTTGCGTCGTAAGAGAGAGGAGAAGCAAGAGCGTCGCGTTGGCTGTTCCAACTGAACGGCAAGTGAAGCAGGGGTACCAGGAGAAGCGTGGAGATAAACTCGAAGGTTTGGATTGACTTGATATGTTGTCTCATAGTACATATCTAACATTAAAGCGAGCAAAAGAACGGGCGACGAAGGAAAGAGACGACGCGTCAAAACAAAAAAAGGAGAGAGAAGAAGTGAAGGGTGATAAAGGGTGGTGAAGAAAGGGAAGCCAACAGTAGAAGCAAGAGATACCGAAAACGAAGCTAGAGAAAGAAAGATAGATGTGGTGGGAGAGAAAAGATGCAGAGGGAGAAAGAGAGAAAGACGAAGAAAGAGAGGGAGAAGTGCGCTTTAGGCCTTGACCTTCTTTTCCTTCTTTGACTTCTTCGAGGGGGTTCCCTCCTCAGCCTCAACCTCCGCCTGCAAAGAAAGAGAAGAGAATGAAAAGAAAAGGAAGAGTCAGCGAGTCGGTTTCGAACGCGAGAGAAAACGGAAGAGCAGGGGAACGGAAACAGGTCGAACTCACAACCTCGCTCTTCCTCGACTTCTTCTCCTTCTTAGCCTTCTTCTCACCCTCCACAGGTGCTGGGGAGTCGATCGCGAAGAAAAGATCGCAGAAAGAACCAGGAGGGGAGAAGGAGAAGGAGAAGGAGAAAAGTGTCGTCGGTTCTCGATTTAGTTCCCACTCCTCGATGAAGGAACCAACGAAGCCCGCCTTGATCCAGGTTGACGAGCACTGGCGAGAGAGTCGATGCTTGCTCGATTTTGAACCGTTTGCGGGGCGTTGTCGACTCGGAAGATCTTGACGGTTCCGTGCACTGGGAGGAATCGAAGTCAAAAGGAACAGATATCAGTCCTCGTGTTCCGCTCCTTGGTGAAACAGATGGAACGGAAGAATAGTGTGAAGAGTGAAGAACTCAACTCGTAGCCACAGCGATGATAGGCAAACTGGCGTACGTCTGCATCGAATCGAAGGTCCCAGCGGTGGTGAGAGTCGGAAGAGGATCGGAATCTGATGTTGGCGAGAGCGTTCCAGTCGACAGGGTCGTGGACCTCGAAAGGGTAGGATTGAGAGAGGCTCTGGTGGGAACGGTGGAGAGGCTGTTGGAAGGAGGGAAGTAGGCGGAGGGACCTTGGGAAGAGTAGATTTCGTCGCCCGAGGAATAGAGCAGAAGTCGAGCGTTCATCGGGGCGAGGATGGCACAAGAGACGACGGAAGAGTCGGCTGAATGGACACAAAAGAAGAGAGAAAAGAGGTTAGTAAGAGAGGAGAAGGAAGCAAGCACAGAGGAGGGAAGGGAAGGAAGGAGAGGGACGCGGCTCGAAACTCACCTTCAAATTGCTGATGCCGAGCTTCTTCTCGATCCTTGACGTCCCAATCTGTTCCCCAGAGATAAACGTGACCATCCTCACTCCCGCAGATCTGCAGTAACGGGCGAAACCGAGTACAAAGTCAGCGTTTTTCGTTTTCGAAAGTCGTCTCCCAACGAACACCAACGAGAACAGGAATTTCTACTGACGATCCACCTCCCATCATCCCCAATCGTAGCTCCAATCTGACTGCTCTCGTTCTCGTGTCCTTTGAACTTCATCTCGAGAGCCGAGTCGTTGAGACGGTAGAGTCGAACGCGAGAGTCGTTGGAGGTGATGAGGACGCGTTCGTCCTTTCCTGAAGTTGAGGCGGCGAGGAATTGGATGTTCTTTGAGGAGGGGAGAGAAAGAAAAAAAGAAAAAAAGAAGGAGTCAGCTTGGGACTGAGAGAGGGTCGAGGGTGGAAGGGAAGGGAGGGACGGCGAGGTCGTGTGAGAAAAAGAGAGGAGAAACGAAACGAACGGTGATCTTCTTTCCCTTCGAGTTCTTCCCGCGACTGCTTCGGACTTTGATGGAGCGAAGGTAGGCCCTAAGATAGAAGGGAGGGTTCGAGAGAAGGGTAGGAAAACGTATCAGTAAAGGGACGAGAGGACGAAGAAGGGAAAGGCGTCGAAAGAGAGAAACGAGGCTCACAAGCTGTCAGTGAGGAAGTAGACCTTCCCGGTGAAAGTTCCAGCAGCAGCAGTCTTTCCATCGACCGAAAAGGCCACGGCGGTGATCATCTGTCAGATGAGAGATCAGTTCAGGGCTCTCTCTGCCTCTCGCGAAGGGAGAACGGATAAAAGACGAACCTCAGGAATCTCAACGACGTGTCGGACCTTCTTCTCGACGATCTAATTGATACCAGAAAAGGGCGACGACGAAAAGTCGCGAGCGAAAGAGTTCAGCGCCAAGTCGGCGAGAGGAAGAAAGAGATTCAAGACGAAGAAGCGTCTCCTCAAACTCACCGACCAGATCCTGACTTTGAAGTCACAACCTCCAGAGAGAAAGAACCTATCGTCTCGAGGATGGAAGGTTACGCTCGTGACGAAGTCGGGGTGCTGCGTGGAGAAACGAACGTAGATCAGCTTCGGGCTTTCCTCTTCTTCGTCGTTGAAACGCGAACCGGAGGAGGTGAGGTTGAGAAAGCAGCTAGACTCACCTGGAAAACAGTCAAGCAGTTTTCCCTCGACGTATGCCACAATCTAACGGTCTGAGAAAAGAACAAGAAAGATGAAAGTCAGCGCGTGCCGCGAGAAATCCAAGAAAAGAGGAAAGGGAAACGAAATCGACGCGTCTCGTCGTCCCCCTCCCCTCCGGCTTCCAGTAACTCACCTTATCCATACTGCTAGTCAACAAGAACCCATTCTTACTCCAACTCAAACTCAACACCCCATCCTTATGTCCCTCCCAAACCCTAAACGGCGTCTCCTCCAGCACGTTCGCCGCGTTCCCTCCATTCTGACCTTGACCTGCTCCGGCGTTGAGGTTGGTGGTGGATTCCTCTGGGAGGACGTCCGAGGAGAGGGTTCGGTAGATTCGGACGATGGCGTCTTGACCTGCTGTTGCGAGGTATCTGGGAGCGAGAGGGGCAGGTGAAAGAAGGGGAGAGAGGGGAGAAGTGAGTTTGGGGAGGGAATGGAGAGTGTGTAGGGAGAGAAGAAGAGAAAAACGAAAACGAACCTCCCATCCAAACTCCAAGCCAAACACCACAAAGCCTTCCCCTTTCCCTTCACCCCCGCTCCACTCGTTCCAGCACTCCAGCTTCCAGTTCCACTTCCACTTCCACTTCCTGCTCCTCCTTCGCTCAACGACGAACTCTTCTTCCTCATCCCCGACGTCCCCCTTCCAGGGGAGCTCGCGCTCGGAGGCATCGGATCCGGTCTCGTTCCTCCTGATTCCTTCCCAACTGGAGTCGTGGGACTAGCAATCACCGTTGAAGCGCCCGTGGAGGAGGAGCTGGTTCGCGCGAGACGGAGCGGACGGAGGAGGGAGGAGGAGCGTTTGACTGAAGTGGTGGAGGACGTTGATTTCGAAGGGGAGGAAGGGGAGTTTCTAGTTGTCGGGGAGGAAGGGGAGAGAGTGGTGGTTGATGAGAGGATGGGAGAGGAGGGAGAGATGGGGAGAGGAGAAGTTGTTCGAGGGATGGGGAGGAGGGTGGGAAACTGGAGGGATTTCGGTGAATCGACGAGTGGGAGAGACGAGTCGGTTTGGATGGGAGGAGGAGGAGGGTGATGATGGTGTTTCCGAGGTGATGGCGAAGGATGTGATTGAAGCGGAGTTGATGCTGAAGGAGGAGGAGGAAGAGGAAGAGCACAGGTGTCCAACGTCTGAGCAAGAAAGACCTTCCCTAGAGTACTGTTCCCCTTCTTCACTCCTCTCGAGTGCACCTTCACGTATTTCCTCTTCAGTCCACTCCCTCCTTTGGTAGCTCCTGTGGTAGTACTGCCGCCGGTAGAGGAAGCGAAGGACATGGCTCTTCGGGAGGTCGAAGGTCGACGCGTCGAGGAGGAGTCGGCGGTTCCGTTCGGCGGAGGGGGAGGTGGTCGGATTGTTGAGAAGGAGGAGGGAGAGGATTGGAGAGAGGGAGTAGAGGAGGAGGAGGATTGAAGGGAGTTCATGACTCGTTTGAGCATTGAGGATTTGCTGGGGAGGAGGAGGAGGAGGATGAAACGGTTGGGGAAGAAAGGAAACAGGAAGGGAGGAGAAATCGAAAATGAGCTCGGATTTCGTTTCGCGACGCGAAAGAAAGCTACTCACCGTTGTTTTCTCTCTCTCGTTCCCTTCACCTCCTGCTCTCCAGCCTTCGAGCTCACACTCCCCACTCCCGAATCACTACCCAACGTCGAAGCTCTCCCTCTTCCCTTCTCCGGAACCTCCAAGAAAACCGACTTCCTCCTCACTCCCAACTCTCCTCTCGTTTCGCCCACCCTCCCCTCCCCTCCAGCTCCCGCTCCCAAACCCAAGTTCAACTCCTCTCTAGCATCCTCCAAATCCCTCCTGAACGTCTTCATCCCATCTCCATACTCCTCTCCTCGCTCAAAGTCTCTAAGATCTCTCGATTTCCGACGATGAGGCTCAGGTCGACTCGCGTCCGCGTCGTCGTCTCTTTCATGGACGCTTGACGGAGGGGAAGGAGCTGGGGAGGAGTGATCTCGAAGAGTCGAGGAGGGTGCTGAGTAGAAGGAAGCTGTGGGAGCGTCGAGGCTGAGGTTGGAAGGTTGGTGAGAAAGTCGGTTTTGTTGTTGTTGAGGAGAGGAAGAGGAGCCGAGGTGGGTGGTGGGCGAGGAGGTCAAAGGGCGAGGAGCAAGAGGAGAAGGAGGGTTGGGTTTGGGGACTTCAATACCGAGCAAAACCGAAACAGAACAAGATCAGCTTTCAGAATAGAAGTAACAGGGGGAAACAAGTATGGTTCGAGGGAGAGGGAGGTGAAGGGACAGAGCTCGAGCGAAAGGCCATGCCCCGAGAAAGAGGTCAAACACCCTTCCTGATGCCAAAAAGTGGAACGAGAATCTCTAATACGATGGAAGAGCCTTCCTTGAAGGAAATCCTTCATGTCGAAGAAATCTTCCTCCCTCGAGTTTGAATACGAGAGGGAAGATTCGGAAGGGCTGACGGCTCCCCTCGCCCGCCGAGCTCGACCTCGTTCCTCCTCCTTCAGCCCGTAAAGAAACGAAAAGGACTCACGATCTTCTACTCTTAGATCTCCTTCTTGACCGGGTCTCTTGACCTCCTCCCTTCCCTGAGAAGACGAAGAACCGAATCCCCACTTGAATCCTGAGGCTAAAGCTGAAGGAGGGAAGGTCGACGAGGTAGGGGAGGAGGAGGAGGTGAGGGAGTTCAAGATGGACGTGGGAAGCGAAGGGAGACTGAAGATGTCGGATATCCAAGAGGAAGCTGAGCCTGTAGGACCGGAATCTGAGACGTTGTGGAAGATCATTCTGAAGAGAGGAAAAGTTGAAAGGCAAAAGAGAGTCAGCGAGAGGACGTCGTTCCTCGAAGGCAAGGTCAGCTCCTCGCCTCCTTCATCCCCCTCCCTCCCACAGCTATAGAAACGTCTCGTACTCACCCCTTCTTCTCCTCTTCCGTAGCATCCCTCCCCTGCGCAGTCCCACTCCCACCTCCATTCCCAACCTGTTGTGCCTCGAGCTCACGTTCCTGCTCCTCCTCCTCCTCAACTTGAGCTTCCTCCTCCTCCTCCTTCTTCCCATTCCCATCGTTCCCACACCACCACCCTCCAAAAGATCCAAACCGAGTCGTCGCGTTCGCAGGCGTGGCGAGCGTTGAGGAGTCTGAAGAAGACGATTCTTCCATGCTCATCCCAGAGAGAAAGGGGAGGGCGGAGGAGGGAGGATTAATTTCGATGATGACTGTTGAGGGCGAGAGGCCGGAGACGGAGATGTTGAGACCTGCTCGATAGTTTTCGGAATAGTTGGCTCCGATAAGACGAAGAAGAAGAAAAAATCTCTCGGATTCGAGGTACGAACCAGGGGTGAGGAAATCGTTGAAGTCGGGAAGGGGTTCTTTGGATATAGAAAGGAAGTGCTTCTTCCCGATCTCTCTTTCAATCTCAATCTCTCGAGAAGCATCAAAACCCGCGTCGTCTCTCTGCTTTCCTGCTCTCGACTATCTCCCTTCTCGGTCAACGGCAGGAAATTGGGGGGATACAGAGATGTCTCATCTATCTCTTCTTGTAAACACAAGCCTTCAAGACCTCCTCTCCCTTCTTCACCACGTCCTCCCACGAGAGAGATCCCTCCTCGTCCCACGTCGCCTCTCCTTCGCGAACGAAGGAGAGCATCATGAAGTGGGTGTTGGAGTCGTCCTACCACATACCAAAGGGAGAGAGAGAGGAGTCAGCGTCGGGAAGGAAGGAAGCGAGAGCCGCGGAGGAGGGAGAGGGAGAGAGAGAGGACGCGAGGACTCACCTTCTTGCTCAACTTGAACCCGAGCGAAACGACCATGGCGATGAAGGCCTCGACCGAAGGCATTCGAGAAGTGATCTCGGCGACTTCAAAGATACCACTTGAAAAGAACAGAAACGAGGGTCAGTTTCGCGTTTTTGAACTTCGACGCGTCTCTCTCCCTCCTCCTCCTCCCTCCCCTTTCCCAAACCCAGAAAATCGAACTCACCCCTCCTTCAACACCCTAGCCACCTCCCTAACACCCCCAATCCAATTCCTCCCCATCAAACTCAAACAGCAAACCGCCGCATCTACCACCGCACTCCCTCCCTCTCCTCCAGGCAACGGAATCGTTTGACAGAAATCCGCTTCAGTCACCCACTCGTCCCCTACCAGATCGTAACTGAGGACTTTGTACCCTTGAGGAACGAGGGTCTTGGCGAGTTCAGCGTCTCCGCATCCGAGGTCGATGATGAGGGAGGAGGAGGCGTCGAGGGATGAGGAGAGGGAGGTGAGGAGGAGGGAGAGAGGAGATTGAGGCCAAGAGTGGGATTGGTGGCGGAAACCGGTGTGGTACTGTGAGTGAGAAGGAAGAAGATGGGTTAGAAGGGTTTGGGGTGAAGAAGAGAGAAGGGTACGAACATCAGCGAAAATCGAAGGATCAGCCTTCATCATTTCCAGAGCTGAAGTCGAGGAGGTGGTGTAGAGTTGTTCGTTGATCCATCTGCCCAAGCCAAAAGCGAAGCCAGATCAGCTCTTCATTCCTGCAACCGAATAGAAAAAGGAAAATTTGCTCACCTAAATCGAGCACCCTCCAGTCGTCCCTTCATCTTCGCCTGCATCGGCGTCAACCCAGCCTCGAGCAGCTCTTTCCTAGCAGGCAGATCCTCGTCCATAGCCATCACGACGGTGTTGTCCTCCACTGCTACTGGCACAGAAGTCGATGCTTTAGGAGCGGGAGCTGATTTGGAAGGAGGAGGAGCCGACTTGGGAGCAACGACGGAGGAGGGAGTGGGAGGAGCGACGACGGGGACGGAGGATCCTCCAGCAGCAGCCAGAGCAGCAGCCGCAGCGAGAGCGGCCTTCTCCTTCCTCTGATCCCTCTTGTTCTTCTTCTTGGGAGGTTCCTCTCCTGGAGCGTAGACGATAGGAGGAGCAGCGGGAGCTTGGACGGGAGTGGGTTTGGGTTCCTTCTTCTTCTGTTGAGCTTGAGGAGGAGGAGCGTCGGTCGTGGTAGGCTTGGGCTGAGCTTGAGCTCCCTCCTTCTTCTTAGGGAACTCCTTCTTCCCCTTCCCCTGCTCCCCCTCCTTCCTCTCGTAAGGCTTCTTCGCCTCGAAAGGCTTCTTGGTCGGTCCTCCAGGTCCTCCAGCTCCAGGAGCTCCTCCTCCTCCAGCCTTCGCACCACCCTTTCCAGCCTTCTCAGCTCCCTCCTGAGCCTTCTTGTCCTTCTTGTCCTTCTTCTCCTTGCCCTTGGCTACAGCAACTCCCTTGGACTCCCGCTCCTCCTTCTCCATGGCGGCCATGAGCTTCTCGAGGTTGATGTTGGATCCTCCTTTGGAAGAGGACGAGGAAGCGGATTCGACGTTGGGAGCAGGCGCTCCATCTGACGGTCGTTTACGTTTCGGGTTGGGGATGTTGGAGTTGGGAGCAGGAGGAGGACCTCCCCAGCCGGGGGTTTCGAAAGACATGTTGAGGGTAAGAAGAAAGAGGGGAGGGTGGGTGAGAGTTTGGAGGGAGGAGGAGGAGGGAAGTTCTCGTTGAGCTTCGAAAACTTGGGAGCTTGACGACCACGAGAGGAGGGGATCATTTTTGCTCCACAAACTCGATCGAGCAATTTTTACTCTCACATTCCACTGGCTCGAGACCTGGACAAAAAAACAGCCGGGGAAGTGCTTCAAAACGTCGTCGAGAAGGGAGCTGTGGTTCAGAGGTCGCGAGTCCCCCTCTCTTCCTTCCCCAAACCACGAGCATCAGCATGTCCCATTTCCATCACTCTTACCTTCTTCCTCAACCTTTCGAACAGCACGAGCTCGAGGTGAGTTTCATCCGCCTCCTTTGCTCTCCTTCAAACTTGCATGAGTTCCAGAGTTGACCTGCCTCCGTCCTCCTCCTTCTTTCAGCGACTCCGAGCTCAACACGCCGCCGTCAAGGCTCACATCGGCGGTCTTCTACCTCCTACTACTCCCATCCAGAGTATGCTGGAGTATGCGAAGAATTCAGGAAGGAAGTTGAGGGTCCTGGAGCTTGGGAGTGGGACT